>CM050164.1:448421336-448502346 GCA_027410445.1 Discoglossus pictus | reverse complement strand
GTCACAATGTAAATATTGTCTGTTATCTTAAGATTACTAACTACATTAATGTTTATCGCCAGGTTATGTGCTCAGTAATGAATTACTTTAATTACGTACGTTTTAAGCAGAGTTTTACTGTATGCCTTCCTATACATTCAATGTATATTCAAGTTAACAATTATTGTGATAGAAATTGCATGTTAATACTGAATAATTTAAAGGTCAATTGTTTTTACATTCAAATGTTAATACTTTTAATAAAAAATTAGGTTACAAAATGTATTCACTATGTTCCTCTTTATAATGTTCAAAATTATACAAATGTTTTGTCAACTTCTAAACTTACATACAAAATAAAGTTAAAGTTTCTAAATATATACTTTGAAGGTTATTGCTTACATATATTTTAAACTTCATGTTAAAATTTCGCAACGTTTCAAGAAGGCTTTTTACTTTTTGCTTTCCTATTCATTCAATGTATATTAAAGTTAACAATTCTTCAGATACAAATTACATTTTAAAAAACCATTACATCAACATTTTACAAAAATACACGTTCATATTAAAATACTTACAAGTGTCAAAAATATATGTTAATAACTAAACAACTTGACAAACATATACATCACATTGCCGTCATTTTTTGACGGGCAAGTCGCTAGTCTATTTATATTTTACTGTGCTATAGACTATTATGAATGACCATATGTTACCATATTTTCTGGTCTAACAGTTATAAACAATTCCATAGGTCTAACACTGTTGTCATCAATCATGTTTTCACCCCTTCTATGGGGATGGAGTCGGAAGAACATTTTCTTCAAGTGTCCTATATTCAGAGACACTAACTAGCCTCACACAGATGGCTAATTTGCTATATCCGGTTTCATAGACATTACACCCTACACTTATCTCAGGCTCATAAAGTTCAACCTCATTCCTGTTGAAGCAGCCCTTTATCTTTGATCTCACTCAGCTGTGTTAGTCTAATTACTGGTGGTCCTGTCATAAGTGTCAGAATGAGGACAAACATGGATTCAAAAGGCTATTCAGCATAATAGCGGCTCTCATACATACAAACAGCAGTTTTGATAGCTGCATGCATTGGTATTGTGTTCAAATTAAACAGTTAAAAGAACATTGATGGCCTAAAAGTATTTTTTCAACCTCAATTACTATGTATCTATGTAATATTGTAGTTCCAAACTTTCTGGGTTGGTGTATTTGTTTTTATCATAGGCATATTTGCGCTTATTCTAAGGTCCGCAGTGATCTCGTTTTGTGGCTTATTGCAAGGCTCTCCCCTGGTGTAGTTTGTGTCCTATGAGCAGTGTTGGCGCTCCTTGTGGGTGGCGTGGTGAAGGTGTTTGTGGTTGTTTGCGCTAGTGTGGTGTTAATTTTTTTTTTAGTGTCTATTTTATTTTTTTATGCTAATTAATTAATTAATGAAATCATAAATTAATATACTTTACCTCTTTGTAATTAATATATGCAGCAAGGAATGTGCTGAAGAGCTGACAATCTGTTTTCATGTTCCTGCAGCATATAATGTAGATTTGCAGTGTTGTTGAGCTGAGGTGTGAGTGTCAGCAATGTGTGCATTGTGTAGTGTAAATATATATATATATATACATTTTTTTTATATGTATATACTAGTCAATTAACCATTATACATGACTGATAATAATTGAAGTGTCCCTTCCCCCCTCTCCCTCCCCCTGTGTCTCTTCCCCCCCTCTCCCTCCCCTGTGTATCTTTCTCCCTTACCGTTACTCTTCCCCCCGTTTCTCCCCCTCTGTTTCTCTTTCCATCCCTCTCCCTCCCCTCTGTCTCTACCCCCTCCCTCCCCTGTGTCTCTTCCACCTTCTCCCTCCCCTGTGCCTCTCCTCCCCTCTCCCTCCCCTGTGTCTCTCCCCCCTCTCCCTCCCAGTGTCTCTTCCCCCTACCACCTGTGACTCTTCCCCCTCCCGCCCCTGTTACTCTTCCCCCTCTGTGTTCTCCTTCCCCTGTGTCTCTTTCACCCTCTCAGGCCACGGTGTCTCTTTCCCCCCCCATCCTCCCCCTGTATCTCTTTCCCCTCCTCCCCCCACCCCCACCAGTGTGCAATGCTTTCCTCCCTTCCCCCATGTTTCTGTCCCATCCTCCCTGTTTCTCTCGTCTCCCCCATGTCTCTCCCCCATGTCTCTCCCCCATGTCTCTCTCCCCTGTCTCTCTCCCACCCTTTCCCCTGTCTCTGCAATTGCACATGCGCCATTCACATAGTGTGTAACCTCCCACCGCCAATGCACATGAGGGGCGGTAGTGTTACACACTATGAAAACTATTATAGTGATATATATATATATATATATATATATATATAGTACATTTGTGTTCCCATTTGAATGGCAGGGACATGCAAATGGGCCCACAAAGGCTTTGCTCTTGCAATCCATAACCAAACATGGCTTCCCTTAAGCATATGCATGCTGTATCAAACAGCTTTGAGCAAAGCTAGTGTTGGATTATACATAAGCTAGGAATCCTACCCACGTACAGCCGTTTCAATGTTACTGCATCTCATCAGTGTGGGGCCGATTCCTTAACTTGTGCAGTGGATATTTGGAGTAGGTAGTGCACCATGACAATCATTTAATATATGGTAGACATAAGAGCGATAGAAGCCCTCCACCGTACAGTAGTACAGTAAATAAATAGTACATCTGTGTTCACATTTGCACGTCTAAAACAAGTATATATATATATATATATATATATACATATATATATATATATATATATATATATATATACACCCATACAAACTAACTTGAGATGGAACACAGTTACATAGTAATTGAGGTTGAAAAAAGACTTTGAGCCCATTAAGTGCAACCTTTTTAAATCTCCTCTGATCTGCAATATGCGGATTAGTTGTTAATTAATCCAGAGGAAGGCAAACAGAAAAAAAAAAAAAAGTGAAACTTTGCCAATTGTCTAAAAAGGGGGGAAATTAATTCCTTCCTGACCCAGATACTGATGATCGGATTCCTCCCTGGATCAATACTCCCTCTCTAATTAACCAGGATAACCCTTAATGCCCTTTTTATTTAAAAATATATCCAATCGCTTTTAAAAAGTTATCTATTTAATCCGATGTTACTACCTCCTTTGGTAGAGAATTCCACAGATTAACCACCCTTACTGTGAAGAACCCTTTTATTCCTTTAAGGTGGAATCCTTTTATTTCTAACCTCAAAGGATGTCCTTGTGTCAGTTGAAAACCTCTTGGCACAAAAATCTCACTTGACAAATCTATATACTGACATTGGATGTATTTATATAAGGTAATCATATCTCCTCTTAGATGCTTTTTTTCTAGAGTAAATAAGTTTATTTGGTTAGTCTTTCTTCATAACTTAGACCCTCCATTCACCTTTTTAGTTTTGTTGCCCTTCTCTGTACTTTTTCCAGCTCTAAAATGTCCTTTTTATGAAGTGGTGCCCAAATCTGTACTCCATATTCCACTAGGGATTTGTATAGTGGCAGAATTATATTTCCTTCTTTTGCTTCTATTCCCTTCTTAATACATGCTAATGTTTTATTTGCCTTTGCAGTTGCTGCTTGGCTTTGAGCACTGTTATATAGGTGGTTGTCCACAAGTACTCCCAAATGCCTTTGAATATGTGATACCCCTATATTTGCTTCATTAAAGGATAGTAAGCTCATAGAACTTGCTCTGCTGCATCTGGCAGAGCAAGTTATGGTATAATCAAAAAAACTTGTCTGTTATGTGTTATGTTATTGATTTGTTTATTTTTCACTTTACTGTTTTTATATTTGTTAACTCAAACTTACATGCCCCCATGCTCCACACCGCCAAGCCTAACTTGTGTGTCAGTGCTGCAGCCACTGGCTGCATAGGAACAAGCGTTTGTGCTTTAAGTCCATGGGGAAGTATCATCCAATCAGATACTTCCCTCAGAAGCTAATTTGCATATTAGGGACTTCTGGATGCTGAGAGCCAAGTTGCTTCATGACACTGCACTGACACACACACAGAGCTGTCCCCAACAAGTTGTCTGATTTAGATTATGTGATGCAGGGAGCTGCTAGTTCCCCCCTCCCTCAGCCATGCAGGTCTTGAAAGGTCCATAAATTGCAAACTCTACATATGTCCACCATCTGCTTTCATGACAAAGATTCAGTTCTACAGGTCCTCAAAGAACTATAAATGAGTAATAAAAAAACATAAATTATACCTTCTGTATTTATCTTTTTCATTCATATATGTATGTGTGTATACACACACACATATATATATATATATATATATATATATATATATATACATACAGTCACACATATATATATATATATATATATATATATATATATATATATAAATAAAAAGTCAAAAGGCGCTCATCAGAGAACGAACCAACCTTCATAAATTAGTTCTATGGCCATGATAAGCCACTCTGAGAGCAATCTCTGACTTAGTTTTTTTTTGTTTATGTAAATTACCCCTAGGGTTTAGTCTCCTTAAGGGTAATAGGGGACTCCAGACGTGGACCCCTTGCTCACTGTGCCTTAGGGTGTTCAGCTGCACCTCACTGATGAAGCCCATAAAGGCTGAAACGTGTCTGGGGTTTGCTGTTTCTCCTGTTCAGGGTAGAATTGCCTGGTATTTCGGGGCTGGGTCACTCTTTTGAGTGGGACCAGACTGATCTACTACAGGATATTTCTCCCTGTGAAGGGCACAAGTGAGCTAAAAGAGGTTGTTCTCAGAGTGGCGTATAATGGCCATAGAACTCACCTATTAAGGTTGGTTCGTTCTCTGATGAGCACTTCTGACTTAGTTTTTCTTTGTTCATGTAAATTACCCTTAGGGTTTAGTCTCTCTATGGGTAATATGGGACTCCAGAAGTGGACCCCTTGCTCACTGTGCCTTAGGGAGTTCAGCTGCACCTCACTGATGAAGCCCATAAAGGCTGAAACACGTCTTGGGTTTGCTGTTTCTCCTGTTCAGGGTAGAAGTGCCTGGTATTTCGGGGCTTGGTCACTCTTTTGAGTGGGACCAGACTGATCTACTATAGGATATTTCTCCCTGTGAAGGGCACAAGTGAGCTAAAAGAGGTTGTTCTCAGAGTGGCGTTGGTTCGTTTTCTGATGAGCACCTCTGACTTAGTTTTTTTTTCTTTTTTATATATATAGACACACACATATGCATATATATATATATATATATATATATATATATATATATATACACATATATATATAAACAATAAATAATGAGGAGAAGCTAATATATAGAAATAAATATTTTTATTTATGTTTTATTCATGTTCAAATACGTTGTTATACTGTTTTTATGATTGTTCCTTACTTACTTTAGACATAGTTTGTCCCTTAAGAAAGAGAGAGGAAAGCAAGGCAGATCAGCCTCTATCCATGATGTCACTATAGTGCTGAGCACCCCCCCCCCCCCCCCCCTGTCAATCTAATTAATTCTCATAGGGCCTCATTCTATTATCGGCCGTAAATCGGCCGTAAGACTGAGATTCCTTGCGGGGGTTCCGTTACCTTGCAATTCTATTATACGGCCCCGCAAGGATCTGCCCTTACGGCCGGCCGCATATCTTGGAACCGTCCGTAAGCTCCAAAATTTCAAATATAAATTAAAGACTGCACTGTAAATCTTTGTAAATGCTAGGGATCATATTGGGGGACATGAGGATTAATATCAACCCCCTCTCAAGCTTGCACATCATGCCAAACCTGAGTTTACATTAACTGTTTATTTTCCGGCCGCAGCATGGCCGGGTCTGAGGTGCTCCAAGCACTCTGGACTTTTTACATGGATATTTGACATATATAAAAACATTTTTTTTTTTACGGATTTGAGTATAGGGGAATGTTGTGCTATTTTTGCTAACACCTACAATCTCTTTATAGTCTCCTCAAAGTGCAGGATGGCTTTATTTGGGCTATTTTATGTGCTTAATTGGTGCTAGCGGGACCTTTTTCCTCCAAGTAAGCTGCGGTTCGCTTTTAGCCTTGCAGAGAGGGTTACCGGAGCAATAGAATAGCAACCGGGCTTTTCTTGCGGCCGAAACTCTTGCGGCCGTTTTAGATCAAAGGCTTTCCTCCGGCGCGTGCGGCCGCAAGAGATTGCAAGGCGCCGGCCGCAAGCCTGCTGGAATCCCCGGCCGGAGGGGAATAGAATAGCGGAATAGCTTGCGGCCGGTCCTTGCGGCCCCGAGGCGCCTACGGCCGATAATAGAATGAGGCCCATAGAGTTTAATGGAGACACACCCCTACCACCTGGTTGGTTGGGGTAGTTTAGGAGGAGGAACAGAACTCTGAGCTGTGAACCAAGGGGGGAGTGTCTCCAAATTGTCAACAAACTGAAAATCATACATTTCTGTAGAACTGATTCCACAATGAAAAAAAGACATATTTCAAAAAATAAAAAAGTATTTCCACATGCCTTTTGGAGATCTATAATATGGTGTGGTCCAATATGTGCTAAATTTGCTATCCATTTAAGGTTATAAATAGCACGGTTATTTTTCCTTCCCAGATGCATAACTTTACATTTATTCATATTAAATCTCATCTGCCATTTAATTGCCCATTACTCTAATTTATGCAAATCACTTTGGAGGTAAAGTACGCCATTTTCTGATTTAATTACCTTGCACAACTTCGTGTCATCAGTAAAAATTGAGACAATACTTTACAGTCCTACTTCTAAGTCGTTAATAAGTATGTTAAAAAGGAGAGGACCTAATACTGAACCCTGAGGAACCCTACTTACCACATTAGTCCAATCTGAGTATGTTCCATTTACCACAACCCTTTGCTTCCTGTCTTTTAGCCAGCTCTCAGTCCATGTGCATATATTTACTGCAATTCCTGTATCCCTTAGTTTGCACATTAGTCTCCCATGTGGCACTGTATCAAAATCCTTTGCAACATCTAAAAAAGACTACATCCACTGAGTTGCCTTGATCCAGGTTCACGCTAACCTCCTCATAGAAACGAATTAGATTTGTTTGACAAGACTTATTCCTCATAAATCTGTGTTGATTCCTACTTATAATCCTGTTTGAAAAGATATATTCTTTTAAATTATCCCTTATTAACCCTTCTAAAAGCTTTCCCACTACAGAAGTGAGGCTTACAGGTCTATAATTTCCTGGATTTGCTCTTGCTCCCTTCATAATTATAGGTATCACATCTGCTTTTCACCAGTCATCTGGTAGCAACCCTGTGTTGAGTGAATCTTGATAAATTAGATATAATGGTTTTGATATTACAGAACTCAGTTCCCTCAGTACGCATGGATGTATTCCACCAGGACCTGGGGCTTTATTAACCTTTATTTTCTCCGACCTCTTTTGAGTTTCTTCCTGCGTTAACCAATTATTTAGTGATGGTAGTGTAGCCCCATTATGTTGCAGTCCCAACCACTGGTACATCCCTTGTATATACCGAAGAAAATAATCTACCGTATATACTCGAGTATAAGCCGACCCGAGTATAAGCCGAGGCACATATTTTACCACAAAATACTGGGTAAAATGAGTGACTCGAGTATAAGCCGAGGGTGGAAAATGTGCTGCCCCCTGTGTCCCTCTCCTGTGTGCCCATTTCTTGTGTCCCCCCTCTCCTCCCCTGTGTCTCTTCTCCCCTCTCCCTCCCCTGTGTCTCTTCACCCCTCTCCCTTCCCTGTGTCTCTTCCCCCTCTCCCTTCCCTGTGTCTCTTCCCACCCTCCCTTATCACCTCCTCATTCTCATCCTCCCTCCTCAACCCCCTCCTCAACCCCCTCCTCATCCTCCCTCCTCATCCTCAACCTCCCTCCTAATCCTCAACCTCCCTCCTCAACCTCCCTCCTCAACCCCCTCCTCACCCTCAACCCCCCTCCTCATCCTCAACCTCCCTCCTCAACCTCAACCCCCATCCTCATTCTCAACCCCTCATCCTCAAACCCCTCCTCAACCTCCCTCCTTAACCTCAACCCCCCCATCCTCAACCCCCTCCTCAACCTCCCTCCTCATCCTCAACCCCCTCCTCATCCTCAACCCCCTCCTCAACCTCAACCCCCCATCCTCAACCCCCTCCTCAACCCCCTCCTCAACCTTAACCCCCCTCCTCATCCTCAACCTCCCTCCTTATCCTCCCTCCTCATCCTCAACCTCCCTCCTCATCCTCAACCTCCCTCTTCAACCCCCTCCTCATCCTCAGTCCCCCTCCTCAACCTCCCTCCTCACCCTCAACCCCCCTCCTCATCCTCAACCTCCCTCCTCAACCTCAACCCCCCTCCTTATCCTCAACCTCCCTCCTCAGCCTCAATCCCCCATCCTCATTCTCAACCCCTCATCCTCAAACCCCTCCTCAACCTCCCTCCTTAACCTCAACCCCCCCCCATCCTCAACCCCCTCCTCAACCTCCCTCCTCATCCTCAACCCCCTCCTCATCCTCAACCCCCTCCTCAACCTCCTTCCTCAACCTCAACCCCCCTCCTCAACCCCCCTCCTCATCCTCAACCTCCCTCCTCATCCTCCCTCCTCATCCTCAACCTCCCTCCTCATCCTCAATCCCCCTCCTCAACCTCCCTCCTCAACCTCAACCCCCCATCCTCATACTCAACCCCCCCATCCTCAACTCCCTCCTCAACCTCAACCCCCCTCCTCGTCCTCAACCTCCCTCCTCATCCTCAACGTCCCTCTTCAACCTCCCTCCTCAACCCCCCTCCTCATCCTCAACCCCCCACCTCAACCTCCCTCCTCAACCCCCCCATCCTCATCCTCAACCCCCATCCTCAACCCCCTCCTCACCCTCCCTCCTCAACCTCAATCCCCCCATCCTCAACCCCCTCCTCAACCTCCCTCCTCAACCTCAACCTCCCTACTCAACCTCCCTCCTCATCCTCCACCCCCCTCCTCATCCTCAACCCCCTCCTCATTCTAAACCTCCCTCCTCAATTTACCCCTCTAAATACCGCTCCCTCTCCCTTTCCCCTCACTTACCTCCATCTGCAGCTTCTGCTCCGGCCTCCGCTCCTTCCGGCGTCTTGACCCGGCCAATGCTAATGACGTGGCGCGCATGTGACGTCACGTCATTAGCATATACCGGGTGCCGGCGCCGGAAGGAGCGGAGGCCGGAGCAGAAGCTGCAGATGGAGGTAAGTGAGGGGAAAGGGAGAGGGGGAGGTATTTAGAGGGGTAGAATGAGGAGGGAGGTTTAGAATGAGGAGGGGGGTTGAGGATGAGGAGAGAGGAGGGAAAGAGACACTGGGGGTTAGACAGACACGGCGGTAGAGAGACACGGGGGGGTTAGAGAGACACGGGGGGTGGTTGAGAGACACGGGGGGTTAGAGAGACACGGGGGGTAGAGAGACATGGGGGATTAGAGAGAAAATGGGGGGAGAGTGACTCGAGTATAAGCCGAGGGTGCCCTTTTTAGCCTTAAAAAAGGGCTGAAAAACTCGGCTTATACTCGATTATATACGGTATTTAGCTCATCCTTTTCCTGGTCACTAATTATCAGACGTCCTGTGTAACATTGTAATGTTCCTATAGCTTCCTTCTTGGTTTTCTTCCCTTAATATACTTAAAAAATATTTTAGGGTTAGTCTTACTCTCTTTTGAAACTAATTTTTCATTTTCTATTTTAGAAAGACTTTGTTGTGATCACTGTTTACCAAAGGTTGCCCTATTCCAACATTTGATACCATATCAATATTATTTGTGATTACTAAATCCAAGATAGCTTAATTTCTAGTAAACGTTTGTATAACCTGGGCCAGATAATCATCCCTGATTGTACTCAAGAACCTGCTCCCTTTACCGGTACTGTTGGTTTCACGCATACATTTTATTTCAGGGTAGTTAAAATCCCCCATTATTAGAACTTCCCCATGCTTGGCTGCATTTCCAATCTGTCATGGGGCAATTTATCTGACTTTGAAAAGGTGATGATCATTGGCTATGGGGCCCAAGGGTGACAGTATTTCTGTAACAGCGCAGTTTGTAAACTTTTTATGTTCTGATGTGGTTAAAGTGTACAGTTACTGAAGAAACAGCACCATTGTGAATAAACGACATCTAAACTGTGCAGCACCACGTGCCATTTTATGTTAGAGGTGAACGTCGGCTGCCTAGGTGTGTGAGAGCCAGCCGACACGCTACAGTTCAGCAACTCAACGTCCAAATGAACCAGGGGCTACCAGACGTGTATCTAAAATGACAATACAGCCAACCCTCTTGCATATGGGTCTCCAAAGCAAATGGCTTTGCATGACTACTGAAATTGGACCTCTTCCTTTTGGCAAAGGGTTGCCTTTTCTGATGAGTCAAATTGTAGTGAGGATGTCCAGGGAGATGACCGGGTAACATTTACATGGGTAAGCAGGAAACAGGAGGAGGAGGCAGGGGATGTCTATTCAGGAATGGCAATGTCAGATAGAGGGCAGAATATCTGCTTTTGGAAGGGATCTTGGGGGTATTAAGACAATTCATTGGCTGGAAGAGTGGTTATGAGGTGAAGGAAACTGCTTTAAAAAGGGATCTTGGGGGTAAAGAAGGTCCAGTGGCTGTGAAGTGGGTCATGAAATAAAGGGAGCTGCTTTGGGAGGGATCTTGGGGGAACAAGAAAATTAAAAAGGGCCAGAGGAGCGACCCTCAGACAGGTGTGGCCCCTGGAGGAACCCAGGGCCGCAAGGTGCGTTCAAAGTGTCGATGATCAATGTGTCCTGCTGGGGGAGGGGAGTCTTTAGGAAGGGGTTTTTGTGAGTCACCCTTGGGGTGAAAGGGAATTTGGCACTGAGTTAGTTGACACCAGTGGCAGGGCTACCGTCGGCACAGGCGAAACAAAGCACCGGGGCCTTTGTGTGCAGGGGTGCCAATGCAATTTTTATTTTGGTATATAAATCTTTTTTTCTGTAGTGTAGGGCCTCCAGCCCATGCCCGGTCCCCCAGCCTCACTATTATGGCCCAGCCTCTCTACCATAGCCCCCATCCTCATCAACCCCCTCTTACTACTTAACATATTTTTCCGTCTATAAGACGCCCCCATGTATAAGAGGACCTCTATTTTTGGGGCCCAAAATTCATAAATAAATAAATATGCAAATGTGTATTTTATACATTTGTATTGTGTTTAACATCTATTTAAGGACACTTTCTGTCATGATTTTCACTGATTTCCATTCCAGCTCAATATCCCTGTGATCACATCACTTATTACTTACTCCCAATGTGCAATTGCATTTTTCCGGTTTAACACAGGGATCACAAAGATATTGAGCTGGAATGGAAATCAGTGAAAATCATGACAGAAAGTACCATTAAATAAATATATATATATAATATATTTATAATCTATATACCACTGCTACTAATATATATATACTAGAGTATTGCCAGTCAAAAAATGACGGCAATGAAATTGTAAGTGAGCTAATGCTGTTTGGTGTATAATAATCAAATAAATAATACATTAATAAATTAATATACTTTACCTATTTTGAAGTAATATATGCAGGAAGCTGACAATCTCTTGTGCTGTGGAGCTGCTGTGTAAGCGTGATGAATGTGTGCAGTGTAATAGTGTGCGTGCGAGAGGCAAATCCGTTAGCGTAGCTGTGTACTTCCGCATTGTATGAGTTATTGTTCTAAAATGGCTGCTAATGTGTGGTATGCGGCTGTGGCGGAATATCCGTAGCTGTTTTGTGGTGTTTTGCGTGTTTCTGGTTGTGTTTTGCGTGTTTAGAGTCCTGTAGCCTCGTTTTTGTTTTGTTCGGTGGCCATTTTTTCTCTCAATTAGAGAATTTTTTAGTGTCTAAACTCTTTTATTTTGAGTTAAATTGAGGTGTAACTTCATTTTTTGAGGTCCTGGATGCTCCCTTTTGCTGTAGGTAAGCTTTTTATGTATGTATTGTGTTTATTTATTGTGTTTTTCATTTTTTCATGTCCGCGGGTTGCGGACGATTTTTGCGAGGTCGTAATTGGTCATAACGTGTCTCTTACTTTTTTGCGAGGGCAACGGCAACGGCTCGCTTGCTCACAACTATATATGTGATATATATATATATATATATATATTGTAACAGAGTCAAGCAAGGAGTGTATATAAGCTTGAGATTGAACAGAGCTGTATATCCAGTCTTGAATAGCAAGGGTTAATTGGAACTGCAGCCCAATCAAGCAAGTGCACCTGATCTTTAATAATGATGATTTAAAAGCCCTACAGACAGAACTAAGGGGTGTGGCTTTTGGAGTGAGAAAAATATTGTTTGTTTGAAAGTTGGTCTGCTGAGCAAAGCAAAGTTGGTTTCCAGAGCAAAGCTGACAGCAGGAGCAAAGCTGATCTGCTGAGCAAAGTAAAGATGGTTTGCAGAGCAAAGCAAAGTTGGTTTCCAGAGCAAGGTTTTCAGCAGAAGAAAACCGGGTCTGCAAGGCAAAGCTGGTCTGCTGAGCAAAGCAAAGTTGGTTTCCAGAGCAAGGCTGTCAACAGGAGCAAAGCTGGTCTGCAGAGTAAAGCAAAGTCAGTTTTGCTGAGCGGTTTAAAGGTAAAACTGTTTTTGCCTGGAAGCTGGCCGCAGAGAAAGTGTTTTTCAAGTTCAAGACTGTGCACATTAACCCCAGGGGGAAGGCAGCAGGATAACTGTGAATTGGAGTTTTTCAAAAGACTATTTAAGGGTCCCTGGAGGTTGGAGCATTTTGGAGAGACGGGCAGGCCGAATGCTCCCCTTTTTCTACAGATGAAGAGATTGAAAAGAATGAATGTATGATTTGATATAACTTTGGCTGACATAAGCTATTGTGTGGTGTAAATATTGCACTTTTAATAAAAGAATTAAAGAATAGCTGATTTCCTGGCTGTTAATCTATAACAGGTAACAGGTTAATCTACCACAATATATATATATATATATATATATATATATATATATATTTTTTTTTTTTTTTTTTTCACCGGGGCCTCTATTCCGCCACTGGAGTTATATGGTTGGATATGTTTTGAAGAAAAACTGCACACAAGTTTATGTAGGATAACTATATCAATGTGATTACAATAAGTTTGGAGTCAGAAACATTTTTTCCTTTTTTGAAACAATTGGCAATGTTTCAATGTTTTTTTGTTTTGTTTACCTTCCTCTGGATCAATTAACAAATAATCCACATATTACAAGGATCAGCGTACATCTAAAAAGGTTCAACTTGATTGAATGAATGTCCTTTTTTCAACCTCAATTACTATGTTGCTAGGTTACCTATTAATCAGATTTCTAATAACTCCTCAGAATAGTTGTAATTTAGACTGATACGCCATTTGTTGAGGTATAAACAGGCTGTTGCATGAAAGTATCACTGAGGTGATTTTTTTTCTATGTTTTTTGAATAATGAAACTAGATAACGTACAAAACATTTTTAGAAAGAAAAAAAAAACAGAATTTGCATGTTTATCTTTTATACCAAATTATTCTTTACAATGGGCATGCATTTTCTGCTGATTCTGTTACTTTCTCAAGAGGTTATGTCCTTATAAATTAATGAGCTTTGCATTACTGCTACTGAATGCTCTAATACTTACCAATGCCACATTCACTCTGCGTTTACAGAACTTCCTGTGCAATCAGCGTCTTCCCATTTCAGGAAGTTGTTATCAGATACCAATATGGTAGATACAATGGTAGCATAATTGCATATAACAATGTTATAATAGGCACTATTATTTGACTTTCCATTAGAAAATATTTAGCCCTTTACAGGATCACTGCCCAATGAAAAAATAATATTGTTTGAAAACTTTAAGTCTGACTAAGAGCATAAATAAGCAGGAAAAAAGTCATACAGATAGTTTTTAATTAGAATTTTTTTGTTGTTGATGTCTCTATGGGACACGGGAGGTATCCCTGATAAATTGGTGGAAGTTGAGCGTGTAAGAGTGGCATTTACATTTCTGGAGACCTATGAATCCATCCATTGTTTGATGCAATGTTCTGCTTCTTGGCCAGTAAAGGGGAAGGGGCGTGGTATTAATTTAAGACTTTTCCAGTGATCATACAAAGTCTCTGGACTTTCCCTCCCCCTGCACACCTCCTTCCACTTATAAATACAGAAATACACCTATCATATTTATACCATTTGTTTTACCTCTTCCCTCCACTTCTCCACTGGACACAGCCCTCAGGATTCATGCTATCAGGAAGTGTTGCAGTTAGGCAAAATGCTATTAGTTGGTTATATACTTTGCAAACATACATTTTTTTTTTAACTCATGTAGGGTTCCTTGGTGGTCCAGTGGTTAGGATTTGGTGCTTTCACCACTGCGACATGGATTTGATTCCAGTCAGGGAACTAAGAGGTCACACCACCCTGAAGCCAAGCATGGCTGGACCTGGTCAGTACTTGGATGGGAGACCACCCAGGAATACCAGGAGCTTTATGCTGTGGCCCACTGGAGAATGAACTGGCAACCCATTATAATATCTCTCCCATGGATAACAAGTGGATCAGCATGGTGTCTTTAGGTCCATGAGGTCACAGAGACAGTCGGACATGAGTGAACAACCAAACAATATCAATCCTTTCTTTTAATTGCAAGATTCCCTTTACGAAATTGCATAATATTTATGTTTATTGTTGCGACAGTTGCAAAATCTACTCTACAGTATGCAGCTCGGCATAATACACAATATAAAAAAGTTCACAATAAAATTAAATGTTCACAGTTTAATTAAATAAACATTATTTTAAAATTGAATCAATTTTTTATTGTATAAACGAATATGACAAATCAAGAGTTACTGGGGAAATATTTAATATTCACTGTATAAAACTTAAAAATGTGTTCAGTTATTTATCTCACTTTCTCTGTGGGTAAAAAAATGAGTTGGACTGAAAAAAATGACACTTGACTGACATGTCCTTAACTGCCCTAACAGCTAGTACTCAACTTGACAGGTTCACTTTATGACTCTGGACTGTTTCTTTCTTATCTGCAGACTCTTTGTACTTTATACATGCTGAAAATTATTAAATCTAAATTTAGGTATGGCCTATTTTACTGTTGATAGATATTCCCTACACAACCCAAGGTAAAACGGACTGGTGTTGAACACAGCTGTTTCACTCTCTAGGATCATTGAAAATTAGACCTTAGTTTAACAACAACAAAAAAATCAATATGACTCTAAAGACATCATGTAGTTCTGAAGATGAAGTTGTTTGGTCATTAGATTGTGAGAAGTTTGGGACATGATCCTACTTTATTCTGTGCAATGGATTCTGTTACTTAAATGTACGGTCTCTGTTATTAGAGAAATGAAAGGCACTTATAAATAAATATAACTAGCGACTTGCCCGTCAAAAAATGACGGCAATAAGATTGTAAGGCAGGTAATGTTGTTTGTGTGCGAAATTAATTTTGTTAGTGTTTTAAGATCCTTCAACGCGGATTATGAGCCTCGCACTCATTGCGAGGCTCTTGGCTGTTTGTGTGCTATGAGCAGCGTTGGTGTTTTTTTTTGTATGGCAATGAATAATTAATAAAATAAGAAATTAATATACTTTACCTATTGTGAACTAATATATGCAGGAAGCATTGTGTTGAAGAGCTGGCAATCTGTTTTCATATTGCTGCAGCATCCGTGCTGTGGAGCTGCTGTGTAAGTGTCATGAATGTGTGCAGTGTGTAGAGTAAATAGTGTGCGTGCGCGAGGGGAAACCGTTAGGGTAGCTGTGTACTTCCGGATTGTATACGTTAGTATTCTAAAATGGCTCCTAATGTGTGGTACGCGGCTGTGGCTGATTTTGCGTCCTTATTTTCGGATGTCGTCCTACTTTTTCGGAAAATCCGTAGGTGTTTGGTGGTGTTTTGCGTGTTTTGGGTCCTTTAGCCTTGTTTTTGTTTTGTTGGGCGGCCATTTTTCTCTCACTTAGGTGATTTTCGGGTGTCTAAATCGAGGTGTAATTTCACTTGCAGAGGTCCTGGGTGCCCCCCCCCCTTGCTGTGGGTAAACTTTTTATGTGTTTGTTGTGTGTATTTATTGTGTTTCTAATGTTTTTCGGGTAGCACGGGTTGCGTCCTTGTATTCGGATCTCGTACGTCTTTTTCGGAAAATCGGTAGGTGTTTGGTGGAGTTTTGCGTCTTTAGAGTCCTGTAGCCTAATTTTCGTTTTTTTCGGCGGACATTTTTTCTCTTGCTTTGGGGATTTTCGACTGTCTAAACTCTTTTATTTTGAGTGAAATTGAGGTGTAACTTCAGTTTTCCAGGTCCTGGCTGCCTCTGCTTGCTGTAGGTAACATTTTTATGTATTTGTTGTGTGTATTTATTGTGTTTGTAATGTTTTCATGTACACAGGTTTCGGACGGTAAGGTCGTATTTTTCCGAGGTCGTAATGGGTCGTTACGCGTCTCATATTTTTGTGTCGTAAGTCCGTTAATTTTGCGAGGTACGCAGTTGCTGGCAAGGAGTGTCTCTCTTCCCCAACTCCTTTCCCTCCCCTGTGTCTCTCTTCCACTCCTCCTCTCCCTCATTGCCTGCGAGCCAACATTAAAAGTTGCAGGACCCAAGGTCGCAAAATAACGCACTATCCCCCTGAACCGCGCAAACCCCAAAACACACTGATAAACACAATAATAAAAAATAAACACGCCCCCACAGAACGGGGGACAGCCAAGATGTCTGGAAGTGAGGTTACACGTGAATTTAACCCGAAATTTACCAGTTTCGGCA
Organism: Discoglossus pictus; assembly: GCA_027410445.1. Classification (NCBI taxonomy): domain Eukaryota; kingdom Metazoa; phylum Chordata; class Amphibia; order Anura; family Alytidae; genus Discoglossus; species Discoglossus pictus. The sequence goes on along the minus strand of CM050164.1, from coordinate 448,485,627 downwards.
CTTGAAAATCAGCTTAGCGAGAAAAAAAATGGCATCCGAAAAAATGAAAACGAGGCTCCACGACCCGGACTGTGCGAAACACTACCAGCCGCATACAACATTGCCCAAAGACATCCGAGATAAGCTTGGGACCCCCACATTAACCCCTTGCTGCGGGTGTCCGATCGGACCCCCAATGTGTGCCCACATTAACCCCATGCTGCGGTCCCCCACATTAACCCCAAGCTGGGGGTCCCCATTGGGGACCCCCGGCATTGTCCCGGCATTAACCCTTGCAGTGGAACTTACGATTGTGTCCCCCACTTCATTTCAAAAGTGTCAAGTCCCTGCCGCGGGTCCTTAAAGGGCCCGCGGCACACAAACAGTTAAGGCCGGCAACGGGGGTAGTTTAAGTACCCCCACTGGCACCTAAAATTAATCCCCCATAATCCCTTCATTAACCATGTCACTCATGGGTGTCAATACAGACCCCCATAATCCCTTAATTAACCTTGACACTCATGGGGGTCAATACAGACCCCCATAATCCATTAATTTACCATGTCACTCATGGGGGTCAATACAGACCCCAATAAGCCCTTAATTAACCCTATAACTCATGGGGGTCAATACAGACCCCCATCAGTCCGTAATTAACCCTGTCACTCATGGGAGTCAATACAGACCCCCACAATCCATTAATTAACCCTGTCACTCATAGGGGTCAATACAGACCCCCATAAACCCATAATTAATCCTGTCACTCATGGGGGTCAATACAGATCCCCATAATCCCTTAATTAACCCTGAAACTCATCGGGGTCAATACAGACCCCCATTAGCCCTTAAATAACCCTGTCACTCAAGGGGGTCAATACAGACCCCCATAATCCATTAATTAACACTGTCACTCATAGGGGTCAATACAGACCCCTATAAGCCCTTCATTAACCTTGTCACACATGTGGTCAATAATCCCTTAATTAACCCTGTCACTCATGGGGGTCAATGAAAACCCCCATAATCAATTAATTAACCCTGTCACTCGTGGGGATCAATACAAACCCCCATAAGCCAATAATTAATGCTATCAGTCCAATAATGGTCTATATAGACCCCTATAGGACACTAATTAACCCATGTAATAACACTATAAGTGCCATGAGGGTCATCCACAATGAGGGTCATCCACAAGAGCACTACACTATTAACCCTAACTATACCCCATTAATCCAACCCTGGGCCTATTTAATCCTAACAGTACACATTTAACTCTAACAGTACCTATGTAACCCTAACTGGGCCTATTGAACCCAAACCGGGCCTATTTAACCCCATCATTGCCTATTTAACACAGTCTCTTATGGGGGTCCATACAGACCCTCATAAGTCTCTATTTAACCCCATCAGTCCCATAAGGGTATAAAAAGACCCTTATGGGGCAGCTCGAACCCCAACAGTATCCACATAAGTGCCATAACGGTCCTCAAGGACCCTCATGACATTAAGTACAAACACTACACTGTACTATACCCCCCAATAAACCTAGAAATCTAAACTGACCCCCCTCTACACTAACCTATTAACACCTACACTACCTACCTACCCGCTAATAACCCCTACCCCACTAATTACAAAAAATAATAAAACCTAAGTCACAGAAAGTAAAAAATCTACATTACAGAAAAAAAAAAACCTAAGTCACAAAAAAAAAAAAATCAACATTACAGAAAAAAAAAAAAATACATTACAACCCACCACTACAGAAAATAATAAAAAATTACACACCATAATATATACATTACAATACAATACAAATAAATTAAAATACAATATCCCCTATCTAAAATACACACATACCCCCCTATCTGAAATACATTAAATCCTAGCTAAAATTCACACATACCCCTCTATCTAACATACAATAAATCCTATCTAAAATACACAAACCCTACATCTAACCTAAAATAAAATAATTAAGACCACTTACCTTTGCAGATGTCCCTTCAGATCGCCACCCTAGGAAAAAAACTAAACAATTAGTACAACACACTACATATAATAAATAAACATTCTAAATATTCTAAATATTCTACTCACCTTCCCAGCATGTCCCCATCCTTTTCCGGCACGTCCCCTGTTAAAAATAAACATTAGATTAGTACTAAATACACAGACACAAAATAAAATACAATAAACATAATATACATTGAACTTACCTTGGTGTGATATCCCCGTGCTCCTCCTCTTCTGCCCCGGCTGGGCCCTGGAGGAATCTGTACTCTAAAAAAAATAAAATAAAAAAATAAAATAAAAAAACTAACTGAGTTCCCCAACGCTAATGAGGCCCCTAGAGCCTTTTCCAGAAGAAAATTGGCAATGGCTCCTTCTGATTGGCTGAAAACGCTGTCAATCAAATTTCAGCCATTTAGAAGGTGCCAAGGCGTGAGCCAATCAGAATGGGATACACCCCCATATCCCATTCTGATTGGCTAATGCACCTGTCAATCATTTTTAAACCAATCAGAAGGCTTAATTGCCTTCAGCCAATCACCATTGGATACACCCCCATGGCTGGAGGCATCTGCGCATTCTGATTGGCTGCAGTGACAAAAAAAAATATATCACAGATACACTTGAAATAATTAGTAATACAAGTTTAAACAAGGTTGAGTCTGCTATTGAGTAGCCTTTGTTGAGGATATGGAAAAGCATGATAATGTATACAAGGAAAGTAAGAATAAAAGACATAAAAGTAGAAGAAATTTACATTTTAACAGAAGTAGCTAATTCTCTCTTCAGTCCAGAAAGGAGTAGTCTTAAATGCTGTCCGCTGAGGGGAACCCGCCTATTGGGTCCTAAAATTTTGAACGTAATGAAGTTCAACTTTACCTAAACCAGACAGGAAAACCTTAGGGTAGGAGGGGGTTTCAAAGAAGGTGGAGGTGATGAATCATCCATTTTAAGTTGTATGAGTGAGGTGAGAATGTGTGGAATTAGGAAAAGGATTTGCGAGGTGGGGGGCAAAAAAGACTTTAGAATCTTAGCAGAAAGCAGGAGAGGTTTATTAGGAACATAACTGATAACGTTATTAGAGAACTTAAATAATCAAATATGAAAAATTAAGGATTTGTACTCAAAATGTGTACGGACTAAATGTTCCTTTTAAACGACATATACTAAATAGAAATTATGGTGGTGATCGTTTTGATATCATTTGCCTTCAAGAAACCCATTTCCAAACCGATAAAACTCCATACTTTAAGATAAAAGGATTTAAGGAGGCAGTAAATTCAACTTACAAAAAAAAGCATGGAGGGTCTCAATGCTATTTAAAAATAAGTTGAATGTAGTAGATGATGTCGTCTTGAAGGATCCAAATGGTCTTTATATTGTACTAGCGACTTGCCCGTCAAAAATGACGGCAATAAAATTTGAAGCCTGGCAATGGTGTTTGCCACAAATTGCAAGCCTCTCCCCCTCTACTTAACTGGCCTTGCGATGAGCGCCTTTGTGTCTCTTCCCCCCTCTCCACCCCTGTATCTCTTCTCCCCTCTCCCTCCCATGTGTCCCCTTTCCCCTCTCTCCCTCCCGTGTCTCTTCAACCCCTCTCCCCCTCCCCTGTGTCTCTTCCCTCCCTCCCGTTTCTTTTCCCTTCTCTTCCTCCCTGTGTCTCTTCCCCCATTTCCCTTTCCTGTGTCTCTTCCACCCCACTCCCTACCCTGTTCCTTTTCCCCCTCTCCCTCCCCTGTCTCTTCCACCCCTCTCCCTTCCCTTGTCTCTTCCACTCCACTTTTCTCATCTCTCTGTCCCTCTTTCCTGTCTGTCTATCTGTCCCTCCTTCCTGTCTGTCTCTCTGTCCCTCCTTCCTGTCAATCTTTCTCTCTGTCCCTCCTTCCTGTCAATCTTTCTCTCTGTCCCTCCTTCCTGTCTCTCTCTCTATCCCTCCCTCCTGTCTCTCTCTCTCTCTATCCCTCCCTCCTGTCTCTCTCTCTCTCTATCCCTCCCTCCTGTCTGTCTCTCTGTCCCTTCTTCGTGCCAGCCTCTCTCTGTCCCTCCTTCCTGTCTGTCTGTCTCTCTGTCCCTCCTTCCTGTCTGTCTCTCTCTCTTTCTGTGTCTCTTCTGTCTCTCTCTCTCCTGTCTCTCTCTCTATCTGTGTCCCTCCTGTCTCTCTCTCTCTGTGCCTCCTGCCTCTCTCTCTGTCCCTCCTGTCTCTCTCTCTCTGTCCCTCCTGTCTCTCTCTCTCTCTGTCCCTCCTGTCTCTCTCTCTGTCCCTCCTGTTTCTCTCCTCCAGTCTCTGTCCCTCCAGTCTCTGTCCCTCCTGTCTCTGTCCCTCCTGTCTCTGTCCCTCCTGTCTCTCTCTGTCTCTCTCTCATGTCTCTTCTCTCTGCCTGTGTCTCTCCTGTCTCTCTCTCTATGTGTCCCTCCTGTCTCTCTCTCTATGTGTCCCTCCTGTCTCTCTCTATGTGTCCCTCCTGTCTCTCTCTCTCTCTGTCCCTCCTGTCACTCTCTCTCTGTGTCCCTCATGTCTCTCTCTCTGTGTCCCTCCTGTCTCTCTCTCTCTCCCTGTGTACCTCCTGTCTCTCTCTGTGTACCTCCTGTCTCTCTATCTGTGTCCCTCCTGTCTCTCTCTGTGTCCCTCCTGTCTCTCTCTGTGTCACTCCTGTCTCTCTCTGTGTCCCTACTGTCTACCTCTCTCTGTGTCCCTTCTGTCTCTCTCTCTGTCTGTGTCCCTCCTGTCTCTCTCGGTATGTGTCCCTCCTGTCTCTCTCTGTCTGTGTCCCTCCTGTCTCTCTCTGTCTGTGTCCCTCCTGTCTCTCTCTGTCTGTGTCCCTCCTGTCTCTCTCTCTCTCCCTGTGTACCTCCTGTCTCTCTCTGTGTACCTCCTGTCTCTCTATCTGTGTCCCTCCTGTCTCTCTCTGTGTCCCTCCTGTCTCTCTCTGTGTCACTCCTGTCTCTCTCTGTGTCCCTACTGTCTACCTCTCTCTGTGTCCCTTCTGTCTCTCTCTCTGTCTGTGTCCCTCCTGTCTCTCTCGGTATGTGTCCCTCCTGTCTCTCTCTGTCTGTGTCCCTCCTGTCTCTCTCGGTCTGTGTCCCTCCTGTCTCTATCTGTGTCCCTCCAGTCTCTCTCTATCTGTGTCCCTCCAGTCTCTCTCTATCTGTGTCCCTCCAGTCTCTCTCTGTCTGTGTCCCTCCTGTCTCTCTCTGTCTGTGTCCCTCCTGTCTCTCTCGGTCTGTGTCCCTCCTGTCTCTCTCTGTCTGTGTCCCTCCTGTCTCTCTCGGTCTGTGTCCCTCCTGTCTCTCTATCTTTGTCCCTCCTGTCTCTCTGTCTGTGTGCCTCCTGTCTCTCTCGGTCTGTGTCCTTCCTGTCTCTCTCGGTCTGTGTCCCTCCTGTATCTCTCTGTCTGTGTCCCTCCTGTCTCTCTCGGTCTGTGTCCCTCCTGTCTCTCTCGGTCTGTGTCCCTCCTCTCTCTCTGTCTGTGTCCCTCCTGTCTCTCTGTCTGTGTCCCTCCTCTCTCTCTGTGTCCCTCCTGTCTCTCTCGGTCTGTGTCCCTCCTGTCTCTCTCGGTCTGTGTCCCTCCTCTCTCTCTGTCTGTGTCCCTCCTGTCTCTCTGTCTGTGTCCCTCCTCTCTCTCTGTCTGTGTCCCTCCTGTCTCTCTATCTGTGTCCCTCCTGTCTCTCTTTGTGTCCCTACTGTCTACCTCTCTCTGTGTCCCTTCTGCCTCTCTCTCTGTCTGTGTCCCTCCTGTCTCTCTCGGTATGTGTCCCTCCTGTCTCTCTCTGTCTGTGTCCCTCCTGTCTCTCTCTGTCTGTGTCCCTCCTGTCTCTCTCGGTCTGTGTCCCTCCTGTCTCTATCTGTGTCCCTCCAGTCTCTCTCTATCTGTGTCCCTCCAGTCTCTCTCTGTCTGTGTCCCTCCTGTCTCTCTCTGTCTGTGTCCCTCCTGTCTCTCTCGGTCTGTGTCCCTCCTGTCTCTCTCTGTCTGTGTCCCTCCTGTCTCTCTCGGTCTGTGTCCCTCCTGTCTCTCTATCTGTGTCCTTCCTGTCTCTCTGTCTGTGTGCCTCCTGTCTCTCTTGGTCTGTGTCCCTCCTGTCTCTCTCGGTCTGTGTCCCTCCTGTATCTCTCTGTCTGTGTCCCTCCTGTCTCTCTCGGTCTGTGTCCCTCCTGTCTCTCTCTCTGTCTGTGTCACTCCTGTCTCTCTCTGTCTGTGTCCCTCCTGTCTCTTTCGGTCTGTGTCCCTCCTGTCTCTCTCGGTCTGTGTCCCTCCTCTCTCTCTGTCTGTGTCCCTCCTGTCTCTCTGTCTGTGTCCCTCCTCTCTCTCTGTCTGTGTCCCTCCTGTCTCTCTATCTGTGTCCCTCCTGTCTCTCTTTGTGTCCCTACTGTCTACCTCTCTCTGTGTCCCTTCTGCCTCTCTCTCTCTGTCTGTGTCCCTCCTGTCTCTCTCGGTATGTGTCCCTCCTGTCTCTCTCGGTCTGTGTCTCTCCTGTCTCTCTCGGTCTGTGTCCCTACTCTCTCTCTGTCTGTGTCCTTCCTGTCTCTCTCTGTCTGTGTCCCTCCTGTCTCTCTGTCTGTGTCCCTCCACTCTCTCTGTCTGTGTACCTCCTGTCTCTCTATCTGTGTCCCTACTGTCTACCTCTCTCTGTGTCCCTTCTGCCTCTCTCTCTGTCTGTGTCCCTCCTGTCTCTCTCGGTATGTGTCCCTCCTGTCTCTCTCTGTCTGTGTCCCTCCTGTCTCTCTCGGTCTGTGTCCCTCCAGTCTTTCTCTATCTGTGTCCCTCCAGTCTCTCTCTATCTGTGTCCCTCCAGTCTCTCTCTATCTGTGTCCCTCCAGTCTCTCTCTATCTGTGTCCCTCCTGTCTCTCTCTATCTGTGTCCCTCCTGTCTCTCTCTGTCTGTGTCCCTCCTGTCTCTCTCGGTCTGTGTCCCTCCTGTCTCTCTCTGTCTGTGTCCCTCCTGTCTCTCTCGGTCTGTGTCCCTCCTGTCTCTCTATCTGTGTCCCTCCTGTCTCTCGGTCTGTGTCCCTCCTGTCTCTCTCGGTCTGTGTCCCTCCTGTCTCTCTCGGTCTGTGTCCCTCCTGTATCTCTCTGTCTGTGTCCCTCCTGTCTCTCTCTGTCTTTGTCCCTCCTGTCTCTCTCAGTCTGTGTCCCTCCTGTCTCTCTATCTGTGTCCCTCCTGTCTCTCTCGGTCTGTGTCCCTCCTGTCTCTCTTGGTCTGTGTCCCTCCTCTCTCTCTCTGTCTGTGTCCCTCCTGTCTCTCTGTCTGTGTCCCTCCTGTCTCTCTGTCTGTGTCCCTCCTGTCTCTCTGTCTGTGTCCCTCCTCTCTCTCTGTCTGTGTCCCTCCTGTCTCTCTCTATCTGTGTCCCTCCTGACTCTCTCTCTCTGTCCCTCTCCCTCTGTCCCTCCTGTCTATCTCTCTGTCTGTGTCCCACCTCTCTCTCTGTCTGTGTCCCTCCTGTCTCTCTATCTGTGTCCCTCCTGTCTCTCTCTGTGTCCCTCCTGTCTCTCTCTGTGTCACTCCTGTCTCTCTCTGTGTCCCTACTGTCTACCTCTCTCTGTGTCCCTTCTGTCTCTCTCTCTGTCTGTGTCCCTCCTGTCTCTCTCGGTATGTGTCCCTCCTGTCTCTCTCTGTCTGTGTCCCTCCTGTCTCTCTCTATCTGTGTCCCTCCTGACTCTCTCTGTGTCACTCCTGTCTCTCTCTGTCTGTGTCCCTCCTCTCTCTCTGTCTGTGTCCCTCCTGTCTCTATCTGTGTCCCTCCTGTCTCTCTCTATCTGTGTCCCTCCTGACTCTCTCTGTGTCACTCCTGTCTCTCTCTGTCTGTGTCCCTCCTCTCTCTCTGTCTGTGTCCCTCCAGTCTCTCTCTATCTGTGTCCCTCCAGTCTCTCTCTATCTGTGTCCCTCCGGTCTCTCTCTATCTGTGTCCCTCCTGACTCTCTCTGTGTCACTCCTGTCTTTCTCTGTCTGTGTCCCTCCTTTCTCTCTATCTGTGTCCCTCCTGTCTCTCTGTCCCTCTTGTCTCTCTTACCCTCCAGGCTGTCTCTTTCACCTCATGTCTGCCGGTCCCTCCCCAGGGAGGAGTTGAGAGCAGCTGGGGAGAGATGTTGAGAGCAGCCGGGGGAGGAGTTAAGCACAACAGGGGAGGAGTTAAGAGTGGCGGGGGAGTAGTTAAGAGCGGCGAGCGGGCAGGAGGAGTTGTGAGTTGTGCGAGCCCGCAAGCGTGAGCAACGGCTCGAGCGGGCTCGCATGCTCACAACTATATATGTGATGGAAAGTTTGTATAGTAAACTTATATGTACCCAATACAAATCAGATTAGATTCCTAAACAGTGTCTTCAAACTTATTAAAAAGTATAGTGATATAAATCTGGTAATTTGCAGGGATTTTAATCTATGCCTAGACTGGGAATTGAATAGAAAAGCAGAACTATCATCTAGCCCTGAGTTGTAAGGGAATAGAAATTCTAAAAATTTTCAGAAAATACTGTTTAAGCAAAATATTTATGACTCATGGAGAGTCTTTCACTCAAATGAGAGAGATTTTACTTTTTTTTGCATAGGCACAAAACCTTTTCTAGGTTAGACTATATCCTCATCTCAGAGAGTCTTTTAAAAATAATAAATAGAACAGAAATCGTTCCAATAACATGGTAAGATCACGGTATGGTTTCTGTTGATCTCGACATAGGAGCATTACCCTTACAGACCAACATGGAAATACAACATAAACTTAATGAAAGATCAAAAAATCTGAGACAATCTAAGAAAACAAGTAACTGTTTAGATGAAATTGGTCCTTCAATCCACTCTGAAACAAGGATCTGGATGGCACACAAGGCTGTAATTCGAGGCATTTTGATCAGTTGGTATCACCATGACAAAAAACAAAGAGGTCTTCCATTAAAACAATTATATTGTGAATTAGCCAAATTAGATAGGCAAATAAAGAAATATTTTGATAAAATAACTCAGGAACAAATTAGATTCTACCAACAAAAAATTGAAAAGATAGAACAGGAAATTTTAGATCGATCAGTATGGAAATTACAGAGAATTTCAGAAATCATTTCGGAAATAAGGCAAGTAAGTTATTTGCAAATAAACATGAAGGTGTGTGTACAGTTTATAGGTCACATTAAAGGTGGAAAAAGTTCTGAAATAATTTATCTGTGTCATTATCATTTTTTTACAGCACAGAAACCTGACATTTTAACAGGGGTGTGCAGACTTTTTATATTCACTGTATATATTAACCTCTTAAAATATTTGGCTCTAAAAGGCAATCCCAGTGAGCATTTGAAGGTAAATGTCCGTCCGCAAATCACAAAGACTAAGAGCAACTGATCTAGCCAATAATGAGTAATACACGCCTATCCTCCATACCTCACTTTTCATTGCAAGCCACTATCAGAACATACAGCTCAATACAATCTGGCTTAAGGGATAACTTCTTCATTCAACTGTCCTCCTCATTGTTGTGTACCATTACTTGATTGGTATAGTGACTGCTGCCATGCTGCTTACCAAGTAAAAAGTAAGAATTTAGACCTTCATTCCAGGATCTTTCGGGTGCCAGGTATGACTAAGGAGACTAAACGATGCCTCTCTGAATGTATCACCTGTGTTCAAACCAAAAATCCTTTTAAAGTTACCACTAGCCAGCTGCAACTGCTGCTCATTCCTCAATGTTATTGATCCATATCTTCATGCACTTTGTGGTCCACCTTTAAACATCCGAAGGTACCACCACTGTGGTTATCGGGTGTATCTGGTTACTAGCGGATCAGTTGTTCTCACAGTGTCATCCTCTACACATGAATTAACTACCATCACCCTCCATATTTGATGGTCAGCCAGAATATGAAAAGAAGGGAACATCTTGGACTCCAACAGTTCTAGATGCTGCCTACCCGAACCACTTAAAGAGCTACAGCCCAATGAAATGCAGGGATTTAAGTAATCCGTAATGTACTGTTCATCAAGTTAGTTTAGCAATCTTCTTTTCAGTACAGTTTCATGACACGTAGATGGAAAATAGGATGTCCAAGAATGATTGAGTAATTTTCCAAAACAGTGGAAACAAAGCATGACTATAAAGGCCCTATGTGTAAACAATGCAATATTATTATCTTTATTTATATCGCGCCAACATATTCCGTAGCGCTGTGTATTCTTAAATATTCTGGATTTTCACCAGCCACTGACCTCAAATCGAATATTCTCTACTGCTAAATGGGCATGGATATTAGATGTGATATGTAGGAGGGTGCGGTGTTGTTGGTGAGTATCAGGATTTTTAACTTAAATCTAGAAGATATGGGAAGCCAGTGATTAGCAAAGTGGGGCAGTAATGGGAAACGGCTGATTAGAAATAGAGAAGAGTCTAGTAAGCAGAAGGTCAATTAGGAGTGAATTGCAGTAGTGAATGGGAAGAAATGATCAGTGAATGAATTAGGATTTTTTTTTTTGTTGTTTTTTTTTTTTAAAAAGGACATATTTTGCAGATTCTTCTTAAATGCAATTAGCAAGTTTTGTTGAGTGACTGGATATGGTGAGAGAAAGTGTTTGCTGATTCCAGAATAGTCCCAAGGGTGTAGGTGTTATAGAGCAGTTGTCGACTGTAAGGGTGATGTCTGGAACTGGGAAGGTGATAGAGGGTTTGATTATTGAGCCTTTGTCATGGTTATATGTACCTAGTGGGATGCCATCCATGAAGTGATGTTGGTTAGACATGAGCTAGTAATGAGGGATTTAAGTAAGTATAGGTGGTGTATCATCAGTACACAGATACTGTTGGAAAGAGCTTATTAGTTTGTTAGTGGAGACAATGTAGATTGAGAAAAGCAAAAGACCCAAAACAGAGCATTGAGGCACCTCAACAGTGAGTGGTAACCCAAGTACGTAATACTAAAGGAGCTGATAGACAGGTAAGATTGGAACTAGGAGAAAGCACTATCACAGAGGGAGAAGAGAATCGAGTGAAGAAGTGAACAAAATATACAGGATTCTTTTGTAATATGTACAATATTATTATTGTACATTATTAGGATTCAGAAAGTGACATTTGCAAAAGTAAACAACAATCAAAACAGCAAAATTGTGTATATATAGTAACAGTATACAATCAAGTGAGAATTGTTTCAAATCCCAGCTCTATATAAGATTTTAATAATATTTGATTGTCATTTGCTTATGTTTTAATAATATACTAAAAATTCACTGTTTTAATAATCTTTTTTACAAAGTTGTCCCCTTGAGTAAATCTTCAGTCTGTCACAGATTTAATTAGTAACATTGTTCTTAATATAAAAACAGATATATGTAAGAAATATTGCTCTATTTAGCAATTAAAAAGTATTAAAATATATACTGTCATGATTCTCTTTACCATGGGTGGGCAAGTCTGGTCCTGGAGAGTCCAACACCAGGCCAGGACTTAAAGATATCCCTGTTGCATACAGGTGAGACAATGAGATATGCACTTATCACATATATAGTTGTGAGCAAGCGAGGGACGCAGTTGTTGGCAAAGAGCGCCAAAGGCGCTCCTTGCTAGCAGCTGCGGACTATAGGGCCGCAAATGCGGACCCTCGCAAAGCGAGGGGCTGCATGTGTGGAGGTGGAGGCTCCCACATCGACCGCAAAATTTACGGACTTAGCATTCATAAATACGAGCCGCAGGACTTAGAAAAATAAACATTACGACCTAAGAAAAATACGACCTTAGCCAACCCGAACCGCCCGCACATGAAAACATTAAAAACACAATAAATACACACAAAAAACACATAAAAAGCTTACCCACAGCAAGGGGGACACCCAGGACCTCTGAAAGTGAAGTTACACCTCCATTTAAGTCGAAATAAAAGAGTTTAGACACCCGAAAATCCCCTAAGCGACAGAAGAAATGGCTACAGGACCCTAAAGGACCCTAAACACGCAAAAACACCACCAAACATCTACAGATTTACCGAAAAAGCGGGATGAGGACCAAGAACAAGGACGCAAAATAAGCCAAGTAACACACATTAGGCGCCATTTTACAATACTAACTTAGACAATGTGGAAGTACACAGCTACCCTAACGGATTTTCCTCGCGCACGCACACTATTTACACTACACACTGCACACATTGCTGACACTTACACAGCAGCTCCACAGCAGTGAAAACACACATTGTATGCTGCAGCAACATGAAAACAGATTGCCAGCCCTTCTGCACAATGCTTCCTGCATATATTACTTCAAAATATGTAAAGTATATTAATTTATTATTTTATTAATTATTTCATTAGCATACAAAAAAAACAATGCTCATAGCACACAAACAACCAACAGCCTCGCAATGAGCGCCGAAGCATTTCGGAACACCAACAAAATTAATGTCTCAACCAAACACCATTACCTGCCTTACAATCTTATTGCCGTCATTTTTTGACGGGCAAGTCGCTAGTGCTAATATATGTGTGATAATTGTGGGGATATAGTAAGGAGAAAGTAACTGTGGTATCGATAGTAACTGGTATGTAGGGGCCTAGGATAGTATGAAACCTAATGCACACCCATGGAGCACAGAAACATGGTGATGATGACTCAAAAAACACAAGTATACAGTCTAAGGTACTCAAGGATAGTGAAGAATCTAAATCAAACAAGCTAAATAAACCACTGTGGTAAAGAATAAAATACTAAATACTATATAAAGTCCAATAATCCAAATTAAACTGAAAAGCGAATTGGTGGAAGTATTAAAGCTTAGGTCTGAGCTACAATTGTTGTTACTATTGTTGTTTAGTCAGTTGAGTCCGACTCTCTGTGATGCTATGGACTGTAGCATGCCAGGAACATATGTAAGCCACTGCCCTTCTGAACTCCCTCAAACTCATGTTCACTCATTCAATGATCTTATTTATCCATCTCGGCCTCTGTCATCCCCTTCTTCATTTGCCTTCCATGTTTTTCTGCATCAGAATCTTCTCTAGGGAATCCTGTCTTCTCATGATATGGCCAAATTATTTGAGCTCCAGCTTCATTATCAGATCTTCCAATGAACAGTTTGGCTTGATATCTCGTAGCAATGATTCGCTGGATCTTCTTCCAACTCAACGGACCTACTCTCTTATTACTTGGAATACCATAGTTCTAACTATGCAGACCTTTGTTGATAGTTTATTAATCTGAGCGGCACTTCTACAAATATAGGAGCCACATTCCCAGGACTCGGCACTCATGAAAACAAAGGAACAGAAATGTTAATGGGTAAATGGAAAAAACATATATTTATACTTTCCATACATATAAGTACATACTCTTAGGGACATTACAAAAATAAATTCTTCTGTTTTCCTAGGTGTATTTAAGTTTTGGACAGTGGCGGCTGGTGAACTTTTAAGTTGGAGGGGCGCCAGAACAAAATTTTTAAACTCCTCTCCTGTTGTCATATTGACCTTTGTATGCTCCGTCCAATGACCTTATACTTGCCCCGCCCATTGAAATAGACTCCACCTACTGATTTTTTAATACTGTTTAAAAATTCTAGAATCTTGGGATTCAGGCAAATAATAACATTCCCCCCTCTCCCCTCTCCCTCCTTAGTGAACAAGAGAAGCCTCCCCCATACAGAGTACAGAGACAGATAATACATATATATATATATATATATATATATATATATATATATATATATATATATATATATATAAAAGCCTTCCTGATGTCATATCATAACAATAACCTCTATAGGCTTGGGGACGGTCAGAGGGTAGGTTCAAAGCAACATAGCAACCAGACAGCCTGCAGCACTGATTGGCTGATGCTTTAAGCTGTCAGTCAGAAAAAATTATACAATTGTAGCAGAGCCAATTAAAATTCACTCAACTTGGAGTGTTACAGCCTGATGCTCACACAGTAATATGATATAGCAGTGCAGCCCTAACTAGAGAGAGACCAGGCAATGGGAAAGGCACACAAAGGGTTCATTTAAAGTGATAGATGCCTACAATATATGAAAGAAGACATGAAAGCTGATATACAGATATAATTAAATTGTACTATCTATATAAATTTCAAATACAATATTAAAGTGATTGATCATTTTTGGGGGGGTGCCTGCACATTTGCCCCTATGCACCAGCTGCCCCTGAGTTTGGAGATGTTTGTCCGCTGTCTTAGTGATCTCTTGAACTGACGGTGGACTGTTCATATCCCAGAGCACTTTTATGTACTAGTGCCATCTGAGTTTGTTAGTTTGCTTTTTCAGTATTGTAAAAACATATTGGTTTTGCATTTACACACTTTGGTGATGCGCAATTCTTTTCTTTTGCAAAGAATCTTCAAGATATATAAAGCTGCTTTCCTGTTAATAGTACAGTAGGTAATATTCTGTTTAAGTGGGTGCATTCTTTGGTATTTTTTAGGATACATGTGAGACTTCCCACATACCTTTCCATTGTGCAATCTCTTTAAATAGTGCTGCCTCCTTTATTTTAACGCAAGCTTTTCTAAGTAAGACAATGGGCAGACTACATGGGACTTTTGATTCCCCATCCAAATCCATGTTTCTAAATAAAACAAATGTACGTAAAAGTAATATTTAGAAGAGGTTTAGTAAAACATTTTAACTCTGCATTAGCAGTGGAAAGAAACATTATACATTCTGAACTAATAATGTATAAATGTCACTGCATAGATGGAGTGTTAGTCATCAAGCACAAGACATGCAAGAGGGTGCATTGCATGTTAGCAGATGGTTATGAGAAAAATCTGCATATGTGTATAAATATAATAAATGATGCTGGTGTGTATAAACATGGTGTAATTTCCTGCAATAAAATATTTATCCTCATCAATCAACAAAGCTTTTTAGTTGTTGTTTCATGCTTTGTTGAACAGAGATATATGAGTGTGTTATCACAGCAGCAACAATGTGAAGAAAGGGGAAAACTTCTTATTACAGAAAGATGCACAAATGGATCCTATCACCACAATGTGATATATATATATATATATATACACAGTATATTTATATATATATATATATATATATATATATATATATATATATATATATATAGTACCTCACAAAAGTGAGTACACCCCACATTTTTGTAAATATTTTATTATATCTTTTCATGAAGAAATTACCCTCTACTACAATATAAAGTAGTAAGTGTACAGCCTGTATAACAGTGTAAATTTGCTGTCCCCTCAAAATAACTCAACACACAGCCATTAATGTCTAAAACGTTGGCAACAAAAGAAGGTACACCCCTAAGTGGAAATGTCCAAATTGGGCCCGAAGTGTCAATATTTTGTGTTTCCAGGAACTTTAATATTATGGGATATTCCACAAAATCAACAACGACACCAAAATTGTATATATATATATATATATATATATATATATATATATCACTGGAGTAATTAGTGTCAACTGGTATCCAGAAAGGCGAAGATAGGAGTATATAATATTAATTAATACACCCCAAGATTATCCAATATAGTGATTAATCACTATATTTTACTTAATTCCCTTTTAATACATTACTACAGCATTCCTCATATTCAGCATGAAACCTGCTTAATCACAGGAATACTTCCCAGATACTCTATACACCCTCAACAAAATATACACTCTTGGGCAATGCTACATAAGGAACATATGGAAAGCAAATGTATATGTAATGACCCCCAAGCAGGTTTGTATGGCGCTACTGCTCTGCACCAAATTACCACCAACACTCTCATATGTGCATGATACTTGCAGTTCATTTGATTGTTGCATTGATTATGAAGGGATTACAACAGCATATTCTATTGAATTTTTCCCCAGTGTCACATGCAGTGTTACGTGCCACCCCAACCCCTGACGGTTCCGTTTCGCCCTTCTTAAAGATATGATAGCAATACTGCCATCCTATTTAAAGGATACATTGGATGTCTTGAGAGAATTGGATGACCTCCACATGCCTCCAGATGCTTTATTAACATCTATTGACGTAGAACTCAAGTATTCCACATAACTCCGGTCTGAGGGCCGTTGAGTACTACTTGAGTATGAAGGGTAATTATCTGTCCTCCTTTAATGGTCCAAGAGGTGGAGACCTTAATAAACTATTATTGCAAAGAGAAAGTAAATGGATCTTTCGGCTAAATATGCACTAACATACAGGGGTTAAATGAGGGTTTTTCCTATGCCCCCTTCTTGTGCAATAAAATATAAAAACAGATTGTTGGTGATAAATTCATGATCTTATAGAATGGAAATGGAATTACCCCAACATTAAAGATAATAGAAAGGGTGACCACCTAATGGGGAAATACAAGATGATCGGGCACCAAGGATGGGATGCTCATGACAGCCAAACTATTACTGTTAATGATAAGAATAATAAAATTGAGGGGCATTTTCAAAGTCCATTTTTTATGCAAAATCTTGTCCATGATAACTCAAGTGTGGTTTTCACCACAAGTTGGAGTAAATACATCAAGATCTTCATTTCGGGACCTTTCTACCAACCACAATGAAATGGGGTTATACCTCAGTATCTAGCAAAAAAGATCTTATGATACAGTTCTTCTGAATGGACAAATTGAATGAGTAGGAACTTTATACTTGGTCACATACCCAATTATTATTATATTGACTAGCGAATTGCCCGTCAAAAAATGACGGCAATGAAATTGTAAGGTAGCTAAATTAGTAAATGAATATAGTGTACCTATTTTGAAGCATTGTGATGAAGAGCTGGCAATCTGTGTTGATGTTGCTGCAGCATTAGTGGTGTGGAGCTGCTGTGTAAGCATGCTGAATGTGTGCAGTGTAACACTGTGAGTGCGCGAGACCAAACCGTTAGCGTAGTCGTGTACTTCCGCATTGGTGTAAAATGGCGAGTAATGTGTGGTATAGGTCTGTATCGGAATATCCGTAGGTGTTTTGTGGTGTTTTGCGAGTTTAGAGTGCTGTAGCCTCGTTTTCGTTTTGTTCGGCGGCCATTTTTTCTCTCGCTTAGATTTTTTTTTAGTCTCTAAACTGTTTTATTTCGAGTAAAATCGAGGTGTAAGTTGCATTTTTGAGGTCCTGGGTGCTCCCTCTTGGTGTAGGTAAGGTTTTTATGTATGTGCTGTGTGTATGTATTGTGTTTTAAATGTTTGTATGTCGGCGTGTTGCGTCCGATGTTTGCGAGGTCGTAATGTGTGGTAACGTGTTTCGTACGTTGTTTGCGTTCCTCGTAAAATTTAGCGAGTGTCGTAATTTGTGTGTCGTGTTTTTTGAGTAGCGACGTGAAGTTTGCGAGGGTTTGAGGCCCTTGCCCAGTGACCTCGCCAGCAACTGAGTCCCTCGCTTCGCGAGGGGCCTCAGTTGCTGGCATGGAGCGCCTTCGGTATTGACTCTGACTCGACAAAGAGAGGAACGCTCTCGAAAGCTCATCATGAAGCCTATGAATATGTTTGTCCAATAAAAAAGGTATCACTGTATACTGCAATACTCTGATTATTCATCTGGATTACTGGACATTCATGGCTACCTCACTCTTCATATATATATATATATATATATATATATATATAGTGTGTATATATATATATATATATATATATATATATATATACAAGATTAGTATCGTCATTATTTTTGTAGATTATCCCATAATATTAAAGTTGCTTGATTACTATAAGGTGTTAGGCACCATGGGTTTTTAAGCAATTATTTTTTGATTCACCTTTATTTTCCAACACTGCATTAACCCTCATGAGCATGGAGTTCACCAGAGCTTCACAGGTTGCCACTGGAGTCCTCTTCCACTCCTCCATGATAACATCACGGAGCTAGTGGATGTTAGAGACCTTGCACTCCCCAACCTTCTGTTTGAGGATGCCCCACAGATGCTCAATAGGGTTTAAGTCTGGTGACATGCTTGGCCGGTCCATCACCTTTACCTTCAGCTTTTTTAGCAAGGCATTGGTCGTTTTGGATGTGTGTTTGGGGTCATTATCATGTTGGAATACTGCCCTGTGGCCCAGTCTCCAAAAGGAGGGGATTTTGCTCTGCCTCAGTATGTCACAGTACATGTTGGCATTCATGGTTCCCTCAGCTCACCAATGCCGGCTGCACGCAGAAATGTAGTGACCTCTGCTTCATGCCACCCTCATGTCTATCATAATCTTGTAAGTATATATTTTAAAGAATTTTTATTTATTTTATCAGTTACCAATTAGATATTTTATAGTATACAATACAATGTACAGTATATATATATATACTATACGCTCCTGAGGAATGTGTGGCGATGCATGCGCCGCGACGCATGCACGTACACACAAAATCGAGGCCGCCGAGAGCGCACCCTGATGTCAGGCTGTGCTACTGGCTGAATCTGAGTCGGGCCTCTTCCACCCCTAGTGCCCCCTTCACCTCTTCCCCTCCAGCACCCACCTTCATCACTTCAATTCCCTTCATCTATCTCGCCCTAAAGTGTCCATCTTAATCCTCCAGGATCTCCATCTCCTTTAGTGCACCAATATCTCTTACCCCCATTGCCTCCCTTCATCCTCCCCAGTTTCCCTCTTAAACCCTGAGTGTCTGCATATATCAATTGCCCCATCAATTTCCCCCAGAGTCTACACAACCGTATGCTCCTCAGTGCCCCTCACACCTCTTGCCCCTCAGTGCCTCACACACCTCTTGCCCCTCAATTCCCCTCACACTTTTTACCCATTAGTGCCCTTCACACCTCTTGTCCCTCAGTGCCCCCACACTCCTCTTGCCCCTCAGTGCCCCTCACACCTCTTGCCCATCAGTGTCCATCACACTTCTTGCCCATCAGTGCCCCCACACACCTCTTGCCCCTCAGTGTCCCTCACACCTCTTGCCCCTCAGTGTCCCTCACACCTCTTGCCCCTCAGTGTCTCTCACACCTCTTACCCATCAGTGCCCCTCACACCTCTTGCCCATCAGTGCCCCCACACACCTCTTGCCCCTCAGTGCCCTTGACACCTCTTGCCCATGAGTGCTTCCACACACCTCTTTCCCCTCAGTGCCCCTCACTCCTCTTGCCCCTCAGTGCCACTCACACACTTCTTGAGCATCACTGCCCCCACACACTTTTTCCACTTCAGTGCCCCTCACACCTCTTGCCCTTCAGTGCCCCTCACACCTCTTGCATATCAGTGCCCCTAACACACCTCTTGCCCCTTAGTGACCGTCACACCTCTTGACCTTCAGTGCCCCCACACACCACTTGCCCCTCAGTGCCCCTCACAACTCTTGTCCATCAGTGCCCTTCACACCTCTAGCCCATCAGTGCCCCTCACTCCTCTTGCCCCTCAGTGCCCCTCACACCTCTTGCCATCAGTTATTCCCACACACCTCTTGCCCCTCAGTGCCCCTCACACCTCTTGCCCCTCAGTGCCACTCACACACTTCTTGTCCATCACTGCCCCCACACACTTTTTCCACTTCAGTGCCCCTCACACCTCTTGCCCTTCAGTGCCCCTCACACCTCTTGCTTGATAGTGCCCCCAACACATCTCTTTCCCCTTAGTGACCCTCACACCTCTTGCCTCTTAGTGCCCCCACACACCTCTTATCCCTCAGGCCCCCTCACACTTCTTGCCATCAGTGCCCCCACACACCTCTTGCCCCTCAGTGCCCCACACACCTCTTGCCCCTCAGTGCCCCTTACACATCTTGCCCATCAGTGCCTCACACCTCTTGCCCCCAACACATCTCTTGCCCCTTAGTGACCCTCACACCTCTTGCCCCTCAGTGCCCCTCACACCTCTTGACCCTCAGTGCCCCCACACACCTCTTGCCCCTCAGTGCCCCTCACACCTTT
This sequence comes from Discoglossus pictus, assembly GCA_027410445.1. NCBI lineage: Eukaryota > Metazoa > Chordata > Amphibia > Anura > Alytidae > Discoglossus > Discoglossus pictus. The sequence goes on along the minus strand of CM050164.1, from coordinate 448,465,818 downwards.
TACCCATCAGTGCCCCCACACACCTCTTGCTCATCAGTGCCCCCACACACCTCTTGCCCCTTAGTGCCCCTCACACCTCTTGCCCCTCAGTGCCCCCACACACCTCTTGCCCCTCAGTGCCCCTCACACCTCTTGCCCCCAGTGCCCGTTACACATCTTGCCCATCAGTGCCTCACACCTCTTGCTCATCAGTGCCCCCACACACCTCTTGCCCCTCAGTGCCCCTCACACCTCTTGCTCCTCAGTGCCCCTCACACCCCTTGCCAATCAGTGCCCCCAAACCTCTTACCCTATAAGTGCCCCTCACACCTCTTGCCCATCAGTGCCCTCACAAACCTCTTCTCCTTCAGTGCCCCTCACACCTCTTGCCCATCAGTGCCCCCACACACCTTTTGCCCCTCAGTGTCCCTCACACCTCTTGCCAATCAGTGCTCCTCACACCTCCCCATAAAAGCCCATAAAAAGCTCTGGTGCAACCAATTACCTTCAGAAGTCGCATAATTAGTGAAATGATGTCCACCTGTGTGCAATCTAAGTGTCACATGATCTGTCATTACATATATACAATTTTTTTGAAAGGCCCCAGGGGCTTACAACTCCAAAGCGAGAGGCACCACTAACCATACACTGCCATGAAGACCAAGGAACTCTCCAAACAAGTAAGGGTCAATGTTTTTGAGAAGTACAAGTCAGGTTATAAAAAAATATCAAAATCTTTGATGATCTCCAGGAGCACCATCAAATCTATCATAACCAAATGGAAAGAACATGGCACAACAGCAAACCTGTCAAGAGACGGCCGCCCACCAAAACTTACGGACCGGGTAAGGAGGGCATTAATCAGAGAGGCAGCAGAGAGATCTAAGGTAACCCTGGAGGAGCTGCAGAGTTCGACAGCAGAGTCTGGAGTATCTGTACATAGAACGTCAAGAAGTGTGTACGCTCCATAGAGTTGGGCTTTATGGCAGACTGGCCAGGCGAAAGCCATTACTTTCAGCAAAAAACAAAATGGCACATTCTGAGTTTGCGAAAAGGCACGTGGGAGACTCCCAAAATGTATGGAGGAAGGTATTCTGGTCTAATGAGACTAAAATTGAACTTTTCGGCCATCAAAGAAAATGCTATGTCCAACACATCACATCACCCAAAGAACACCATCCCCACAGTGAAACATGGTGGTGACAGCATCATGCTGTGGGGATGTTTTTCAGCAGCCAGGACTGGGAAACAGATTAGAGTTAAGGGAAAGATGGATGGTGCTAAATACAGGGATATTCTTGAGCAAAACCTGTACCACTCTGTGCTTGATTTGAGGCTAGGACAGAGGCTCACTTTCCAGCAGGACAATGATCCCAAACAAACTGCTAAAGCAACACTTGAGTGGTTTAAGGGGAAACATGTAAATGTGTTGGAATGGCCTAGTCAAAGCCCAGACCACAATCCAATAGAATATCTGTGGTCAGATTGCTGTTCCCAAGCGCAAACCATGCAACATGAAGGAGCTGGAGCAGTTTTGCAAGGAGGAATGGGCAAAAATCCCAGTGGTAAGATGTGGCAAGCTCATAGAGAGTTATCCAAAGCGACTTCAAAGTTGTGGGCATGTTCTGTAAATTAAATGATGCAAATCCTCAAACAATCCATGTTAATTCCAGGTTGTGAGGCAACAAAACACGAAAAATGCCAAGGGGGTTAAAAAGTTTTACAAGGCACTGTATATATATATATATATATATATATATATATATATATATATATATATATATGTACATTATGTGTGTGTGTGTATTTCATTATTCACACCTCAATTTGCATGTTGATATATATACTTTTCTAGCACAAAATGAGTTTTAGAAGCTATATGTACAGCAGATGGAAATAAATCAACACATCTTGTTTGAGATACAGTTTCCAATACACAAACAACATTTTATACTGACACATTTTCATATGAGATAAAAAAACACAGATTGATATTATTATTTTTTATATAGAAGAAATTAAATTAAAGCGACATGGAATTTTTCAATGCTGCTCTACATCATCAAACATACCACTGAAAACCAAGTGAACAAACTATTGGATTTTTTAAAAATTGATGCATACTTAGTCTTAGACGGTGTAGAGTGGTGATGCTAGGTCAAGAAGAATTCTAGCCACTTAGAGGGCAAATTTATTAGGGGAGACAATAGCCTAGGGGGGGGGGGGGCGTACTTGTGAGGCCTCATTTCACACTTTGAAATGTAGGAACTCCTCCAGCTAGAGATTTGCAAGAGGGAGGAAGTGGCTGTGAGGCTGTCACTGCACGTAGAGTACTCAAGACAAAATATATTTATATATATATATATTACTGGTGTTTATATTATCTACAAGCTCTGTAATATGGGGCCTCATTCAATTGAGAAATTGTAGCTTATGGGAGCATGTAATGTAGCTCGTAAACTAATTTGCTATTTAATTTGAGTCTTTTTGCGATCCGCAAATGATATACGGGTTATGGGCTGAAAATCCCTGTGGCTGTTACAACCATAACTTACAATCCATATAAGTCTTTGATCTTTCATGTCCGCAAGAGTTCCGATCGTTAAAAGAGTTCTGTATACATCTAAGGGGTTGGAGGGCTGTGTGGAGTGCGAAGAGGATGGAGCTATATATTTTATTTATCTGTCTAGTTTGGAGGAAGCATTAGGTGTATGCATCTATCAGCAGTAACGTTAGTGAATGGATGGCCTGGAGAAAATACATTTTTTTAGTGTGAGAGATGTATTTTTAACAATAAATCATCAGAGAACCAGTTGTACATATCTATAGTGTGGAGTTAACTGTGATGTTATAACAGTGTTTATACATCTGTAATGTGAGAGAATTAGCATCAATCTATTTATCCATCTGTTTGTCAATTTTTCCAAGTTAGCTCTTTATATCTCTTTTATATCTTTTTGCACACCTTTAAGGATGCTGTGTATATTGTATATCTGTCAGGTGTATATACAGTATAAATATATATATATATATATATATATATATATATATATATATATATATATATTGTGACAAATCCACTGTCACGTTCGGAGTTCGTGCCCTGTTATCCGGCACCACAATGGACAACGCAGGAGCTCTTTAAATGTTTAATTATGCTTTTACTGTATTTGTCAGCATACAAGTAAACCAAAACAGAAAATAAATCCTAGCTTCTCTTTGAAGAACTACCTACACTTTTATCTGCAGTTCCCTCCCTGCACTACTGTAATACATAATACAGTCCAAAACAAAGGGCTGCACACTTGCCTGTTTATTAGAGTCCACTCCCTTCAGGTGTCTGTCTTCCGTCTGCAGATGAGCTGTGTCTCTTTAATCTCTCAGGTCACGCTGTACACTCCAGGTAGTCTTGCTCAATTTCCAGATCACACTGATCTCTCTCTTGCCAGTGTCTTTCAGTCTGTAACTCACGCAGTCCCTCTTACTGCCTCAGTTTGTCCCAGCTTAGACTGTCTGAGCCTCTTCCAAAACACATTCTTCTCTGGATCCACACCCAGCTTGACCACACTGCTAGGTTCTCAGCAGACCTATAAAAGCAGATCCCAGCTGGGCTTGATTATGCCCTGAGTTTAACTCTTACACCTCCTGGTGTGATTTCTCCTTGCTGAAGTACTCCACTGCGCCTCCACAAGGACCTCTAGGGACACTCCATCACAATATATATATATATATATATATATATATATATATATATATATATATATATATATATACTAAATAAATAGTACGTTTGTGTTCACATTTGAATGTATAAAACAAGTTAAAAACCATGTTTCATTCCCTGAATTCCGAGAAATACAGTTATTACACTGCATTCTGGGAACCTTGGCAGGGACATGCAAATGCAAATGTGCCCACAAATGCTTTGCTCTTGCAATCCATAACCATATTAAACATGGCTTCCCTTAAGCATATGCCCACTGCATCAAATAGCAGCCTATCATCAGCGTGGGACTGGTTCCTTAGTTTATGTAGTGGATATTGAGTAGGTAGTTAATCACAACAATAGAGATGTCGCGAACAGTTCGCCCGCGGACTATTCACAGAGATTTTGGCATGTTCGCGTTCGCATCGGACGGCGAACACATGCTCTTTTCGATTTTCCTCCTATTCTTTATCATTGAGGAAACTTTGACCCTGCACCTCACAGTCAGCAGACTGCAAATCAGCAGCATACACTCCCTTCCAGGGCCTTCCATCTGAAGGACAGCATACATTTTAGAATCATTCTGAAGCTGCATTCGTTGTTAGAGGACAGATAGTGTAGCTGCTGGAGATTTAATAGGGAAATAGATAGCCAGGCTGTGTATTTAGCTTCCACTACAAACCTGAAGGACTAAATCTAATTTCAGTTGCCTGCCTATTTCAGGCTCACAGCTTATATTGTGCTCAGTGAAATAAAACAACACTTTTTTGACTGTAATAGATTGAATAGCAATTGCCTGCCTACAGTCGTGTGTGTGAAGCCTATTGCATCTACTCTGCCAACTTTTGCTAGTGCACAGTGACACGTCATATCTGGTGCAACCGTAGTGTACAGTGACATAAAACAACACTTTTTTGACTGTAATAGATTGAATAGCAATTGCCTGCCTACAGGCGTGTGTGTGAAGCCTATTGCATCTACTCTGCCAACTTTTGCCAGTGCACAGTGACACTCATATCTGGTGGCACCTTAGATTGCACGCGCAGTGCCCCAAATTTGAAGTAGGAGGTCCGACCAAGCTTCTTTTTCCATGTTCCAAAAATCAATGCCATATACTCGTCCCCTAATAGTGGACGTAATAGGGATTAAACTGATAGGAATAGTACTACTTAACAGTACACACCTTATAATAACGCAGACAGAGGCAACGCAGAGAGAGGAGTCTGAAGAAGAGGAGTCAGAGGAGGAAGGTGGTTTTGAGGAGGTGGAAGACCAAACACAGCAGACGTCCCAGGGGGCTTGTTGACACGTTTCGGGGACCCTTGGTAGCTGGGTGGAGGAAGAGACCTTCAATGACATCAGTGAGGACAAGGAACGGGACATGGCTAGCTTGGTATCCAACCTTGTGCAAATGTGGAGTTTGCTTTTGTGCAAAGGGACTGTTTGCAGTTGTTTGCGGGGCATTAAACGGGGAGATTGGTCTGTTACTGTGAAGCGGGTGTAACCCTTACACTACCTGATTGATACAATATCATACCTGATGTTTTAAAACATGTTATTCCAAACAATTTAGGAATGTTAGGTGATTTATGCCCTTTATGGCTTAAAACCAGACTCTGCATCAACTATGTAATTTTCTGTGGGAGTTTTGCCATGGATCCCCCTTCAGCATGCCACAGTCCAGGTGATTGTCCCCTTGAAACAACTTTCCCATCACTATTGTGGCCAGAAAGAGTCCCTGTGGGTTTTGAAATTCGCCTGCCCATTGAAGTCTATGGCGGTTCGCCGGGTCGACTGTTCGCGAACATTTGATGGAAGTTCGCGTCCGCTGTTCGCATACCTAAAATTTTATGTTCACGACATCACTACACAGCAATCATTTAATATATGGTGGGCAAAAGAGCGATAGTAGCCCTCCACTATACAGTAGTACAGTAAATAAATAGTACATCTGTTTTCACATTTGAATGTCTAAAACAAGTTATAAAAACTTTTTTCATGCCCAGAATTGCGAGAAATACAGTTATTACACTGCATTCTGGGAACCTTGGCAGGGACATGTATATAGTGTATATATATGTATATATATATATATATAGTGACATAGTCATACAAGGTTTATGTGAATCCCCGACTTAAAGTTTCTGATGGACTGGATTATATTTAGCTGTTGTAGACCAAATTGTTTAGCTTGAATTCTTTTAGCCAAAAAATAATGCTTGCATACTTCCTAGGGATTACCTTATATACTCGAGTGTAAGCCGAGGTGTTAAGACCTTTTTTTAAGGCTGAAAAGGGCCCCCTCGGCTTATACTCGAGTCACTCTCCCCCCGTGTCTCTCTAACCCCCCTGTGTCTCTCTAACCCCCGTGTCTCTCTAACCCTCCCCGTGTCTCTCTAACCCTCCCGTCTCTCTTTCCCTCCTCATCCTCAACCCCCCTCCTCATCCTAAACCCCCTCCTCATTCTAAGCCCCCCTCCTCACTTTACCCCTCTAAATACCTGCCCCTCTCCCTTTGCCCTCACTTACCTCCATCTGCAGCTGCTCCTCTGTGAGGAGGGGGGTTTAGGATGAGGAGGGTTAAAGTGAGGAGGGGGTTTTAGGATGAGGATGAGGATGGGGGTTTAGGATGAGGATGGGAAGTGTTTAGGATGAGGATGGTGGGGTTTAGGATGAGGATGGGGAGGGTTTAGGATGAGGATGGGGATTTAGGATGAGGATGGGGGTTGAGGATGAGGATGGGGGGTTGAGGATGAGGAGGGGGTTGAGGTTGAGGAGGGGGGTTGAGGTTGAGGAGAGGGGTTGAGGAGGGAGGTTGAGGAGGGGGTTAAGGTTGAGGAGGGGGGTTGCGGATGGAGGTTGAGCAGGGAGGTTGAGGATGAGGAGGGAGGATGAGTAGGAAGGATGAGGAGGGGGCTGAGGAGGGTGGTTTAGGATGAGGAGGGTGGTTTAGGATGAGGAGGGTTGGTTGAGGATGAGGATGGGGGTTGAGGATGGGGGTTGAGGATGGGGGGTTGAGGATGGGGGCTTGAGGATGAGGAGGGGGGTTGAGGAGGGAGGTTGATAATGAGGAGGGAAGATGAGGAGGGAGGATGAGGAGGGGGGTTGAGGAGGGTTATAAGGGAGGGGGAAGAGACAGAGGAAAGGGAGAGGGGGAAGAGACACAGGGGAGGGACAGGGGGGAAGAGACACAGGGGAGTGGGTACACACAAGAAAAGGGCACACAAGAGGGGGACACAGAGGGCACAAGAGGGACACAGGGGGCAGCACATTTCCCACCCTTGGCTTATACTCAAGTCACTCATTTTTCCCAGTATTTTGTGGTAAAATAGGTGCCTCGGCTTATACTCGGGTCAGCTTATACTCAAGTATATACGGTAATTAGAAATGAATGACAATAATGACACTGTAGAAGTAGATAATTGCACATGATTGGTGCAAGGATCAAAAAGGCTGATTGGCATAAAAAAAGGTACAAACTAGCAGCCTTATTAAATTGCGATTCGGCAGATTTAAAAGGGCTCTATTTAAGCACATAGCATATTTTTTTACAGAAGCTTTTAGTTAGTGAAGACCTTGCTTTTGGATAGAAGTTCACTAACTAAAAACTTCTGAAAAAAAATATGCTGTGTGCTTAAATAGAGTCCTTTTAAATTTGCTGAATCGCAATTTAATAAGGCTGTTAAATCTTAAGTTTTCTATTAAGAAAACAATGCATTTTTAATAAAATAATTTATTTCAGATTCAGTTTTAAATTAGACCATGGAAACTCCACTGTATCATGTAAACAATTTAAAGTATTTTCTACTTTCCGTTGATAATGTTGAACAAATTCGGAAAGCAAAAAAAAAATACAATCTCTAATAATGTTGCACAGCTGGGTTTCAGAACTGATTGATTCTATCTTCTGTGAAAACATGAGTGACATTAAATTATACGAAATGTGATTTTTGAGGTTTGAAGGACATATCCGCACATCTACATTCATGAATAATCAAAGATATTAATACTCCACGCAAAGGCAAGCTGGCTCATATCCAACCGAGCTTTACCAGTTGAACAGAAATCCACTTAACCTTACTTTCTAAAAAATAAATAGCTTGTGTCAACAGCAAAGTTACAATGCAGTTTGACTACAGGAAAGATTATGTGTGTCCTTTGAAGATGAACTGTAGCAATAAATTGTTTAAAAAGGGGCGAATGGGGTGAACCCATATGGTGTATAATCAAATATAAATATACATATGTTGGTTATGAATTATTTCCATAGTGCATAATGCAATGCCGTAAAACAGAAATCTCTGTATCTATAATTATTTATTTTTACAAATACAGGGAGTGCAGAATTATTAGGCAAATTAGTATTTTGACCACATCATCCTCTTTATGCATGTTGTCTTACTCCAAGCTGTATAGGCTCGAAAGCCTACTACCAATTAAGCATATTAGGTGATGTGCATCTCTGTAATGAGAAGGGGTGTGGTCTAATGACATCAACACCCTATATCAGGTGTGCATAATTATTAGGCAACTTCCTTTCCTTTGGCAAAATGGGTCAAAAGAAGGACTTGACAGGCTCAGAAAAGTCAAAAATAGTGAGATACCTTGCAGAGGGATGCAGCACTCTTAAAATTGCAAAGCTTCTGAAGCGTGATCATCGAACAATCAAGCTTTTCATTCAAAATAGTCAACAGGGTCGCAAGAAGCGTGTGGAAAAACCAAGGCGCAAAATAACTGCCCATGAACTGAGAAAAGTCAAGCGTGCAGCTGCCACGATGCCACTTGCCACCAGTTTGGCCATATTTCAGAGCTGCAACATCACTGGAGTGCCCAAAAGCACAAGGTGTGCAATACTCAGAGACATGGCCAAGGTAAGAAAGGCTGAAAGACGACCACCACTGAACAAGACACACAAGCTGAAACGTCAAGACTGGGCCAAGAAATATCTCAAGACTGATTTTTCTAAGGTTTTATGGACTGATGAAATGAGAGTGAGTCTTGATGGGCCAGATGGATGGGCCCGTGGCTGGATTGGTAAAGGGCAGAGAGCTCCAGTCCGACTCAGACGCCAGCAAGGTGGAGGGGGAGTACTGGTTTGGGCTGGTATCATCAAAGATGAGCTTGTGGGGCCTTTTCGGGCTGAGGATGGAGTCAAGCTCAACTCCCAGTCCTACTGCCAGTTCCTGGAAGACACCTTCTTCAAGCAGTGGTACAGGAAGAAGTCTGCATCCTTCAAGAAAAACATGATTTTCATGCAGGACAATGTTCCATCACACGCGTCCAAGTACTCCACAGCGTGGCTGGCAAGAAAGGGTATAAAAGAAGAAAATCTAATGACATGACCTCCTTGTTCACCTGATCTGAACCCCATTGAGAACCTGTGGTCCATCATCAAATGTGAGATTTACAAGGAGGGAAAACAGTACACCTCTCTGAACAGTGTCTGGGAGGCTGTGGTTGCTGCTGCATGCAATGTTGATGGTGAACAGATCAAAACACTGACAGAATCCATGGATGGCAGGCTTTTGAGTGTCCTTGCAAAGAAAGGTGGCTATATTGGTCACTGATTTGTTTTTGTTTTTTTTTGAATGTCAGAAATGTATATTTGGGAATGTTGAGATGTTATATTGGTTTCACTGGTAAAAATAAATAATTGAAAGGGTATATATTTGTTTTTTGTTAAGTTGCCTAATAATTATGCACAGTAATAGTCACCTGCACACACAGATATCCCCCTAAAATAGCTAAAACTAAAAACAAACTAAAAACTACTTCCAAAAATATTCAGCTTTGATATTAATGAGTTTTTGGGGTTCATTGAGAACATGGTTGTTGTTCAATAATAAAATTAATCCTCAAAAATACAACTTGCCTAATAATTCTGCAATCCCTGTATAAGAGTAAGATGTTCATGTTTCACCAAGAAGGTACCAGAAAAGTTAAAAAAATTGATAGAAAATAGAATCTTCCGTTAAAAAGTAAAACCAAGTCCACTCCAAAAAAGTGATAAATAGGGGAAATTAGAATTGCTGTTATGGACAACTATATTTAAATTTAATAGAGGGATAAAAAAGAGTCTTCAGACCAACCAGCATGGTCCGGATTTAAGTTTCTGGTACCCATAAGCACAGAACCCCAATACGCCCTCAGGCCCCTATTCCATTGCAAGCCTGCATTGTACGTTATACAGGCCGTATGTCTGCGGGCTTGACATTTGCTACAATTACAGAGCGATTCAATTGAACAAGCCCAAAATTTACTGGCCGAAACCGTAAACCATGCAATTGTAGGTAGCATTTCAGAGCGTGATCATGATCAATTAAGTAAGGCCGTAACACCAAAATCTTAAAAATGAATGGCGATACTGTTCTAGTCCATTCGGGTGACCTGATATGTATTAACTCATTGATTCCCGAGATTGATCAGACACCGAAATGAAACATAAAAAAAATGTTTTTATTGCAGATTTGCGAGCTTGAGACTGTTGTGCAATTATTTACAATGTCTTTAATCACTTTCCCCGTCATTTAAAGTACAGTATTTATTTTTTATTTGCATTTACAGTGCTACGAACAGGTTTTTAACCCCTTGTGAGTCCTATCTGGTACCCGTAGGATTTTCTTCTACATTTTCCGTTTACTGGTGTGAAAACAATTGTCGGGTTTGAGGAATTGTAGCAAGTGAATAGCGTTTTGCAAGTGATTGTAACTTTTGGGGGCTTGAAAGATCAAAGGAGTAGATGGGCTGTAAGTTACGATTTTGACAAGCGCCGGGATTTTCAGCCTGTAACCCGTAGATCATTTGCGGATTGCTAAAAGACGCCAATTGAATAGCAAATTAGCTTATGGGCTTTATTGTGCATGAATGTCTAGGGACAAACACTGTAAAGGAATAAGTGGATAAGCATAAGGTCATCATGAGGTTAGTTTCTATATTTTCTTATTTATTTGTGACAACCCATATTTTAATTTGTAAAATTCTTGATTTCACCTGCTTCACCCCACTTTGTACAGATATATTTAAAATACACATTCTATTGGTTGGTGGCGATTTTTGAATAGTCAGATACTGGCACTAGCCATCAGATTAAATGAAGTCCAAGTCTCTGACTACATCAATATTTAGTTACTGGCATCTTTACAGTGGGTTAGTGCACCTTCTTAAACACAACTTTTACATATCACTAAAGAAAGAAACCTTAAGAGTGTTAACAATGCAGCACACATTAGATATATACCTTGTGGCTGATGGTTTTAAGACAAAATATAGGTGTCCTAGAGGTCACCACATAGACGACATAGATACATACCCTGCATTATCCTCCCTTGTCCGTTATATATGTCTCTGCTGCGTTTTATATCACTACTTCCACATACAGGACATTTATATTATACATATACATGACCTTAATACATTTGTTTATTAAATGTGTGGGAAGAAGGTGAGCCTAATATGATCATAGTATAGGATAAAATCTAAGACCTATTTGAGTTTATTTGAAAAAAAAATGCTTAAAATCTCTCCCTGTAAAATAAACCTTATGCTGGAAAATCTAACTTTAACTCCTTCACCAGCATGGTTGGATTTATAATAAGACAAATAGGGCAGCTGCCTAGGGGCTCTTTCCTGGGACAGATCCTCATTTACATAATAATACATGTGAATTTCAGCCTATTTATCTATTACACATGTACCCTTCCTTCTCACAGGGGAGGGAGACAGGGGGAGACACACAGGGGAGGGAAACGGGGGAAGGGACACAGGGGAGGGAAAAGGGGGGAGACACACAGGGGAGGGAGACGGGGGAAGAGACACAGGGGAGGGAGATGGGGGAAGAGACACAGGATAGGGAGAGGGGGGAAAAGACACACAGGGGAGGCAGATGGGGTGGAAAGGAGGCACAGGGGAGGGAGAGGAGGGGGGCAGGATGCACAGGGGAGAGAGAGAAGGTGAGAAAGGAGGCACAGATGAGGAGAGGAGGAGGGAAAGGAGGCACAGGTGAGGGAGAGGAGGTGGGAAGAGACACAGGGGAGGGAGACAGGGGGATACACACAGGGGAGGGAGATGGGGAAGAGACACAGGGGAGGGAGATGGGGGAGACACACAGGGGAGGGAGACATGGGGAAGAGACACAGGGGAGGGAGATGGGGGAAGAGATACAGGGGAGGGAGGGGGTAGAGACATAGGGGAGGGAGATGGGAAAGAGACACAGTGGAGGGAGAGGGGGGAAGAGACACAGGGGAGGGAGACAGGGGAAAAGACACAGGGGAGGGAGACAGGGGGAAAAGACACATAGGGGAGGGAGACAGGGGGAAAAGACACACAGGGGACGGAGATCGGGGAAAGGAGTAACGGGGGAGGGAGAGGAGGGGGAAAGGAGGCACAGGGGAGAGAGAGAAGGTGGGAAAGGAGGCACAGGCGAGGGAGAGGAGAGCGAAAGGAGGCACAGGTGAGGGAGAAGAGGGGTATAGAGACACAGGGGAGGGAGAGGAGGGGGGAAAGGAGGCACAGGCGAGGGAGAGGAGGGGGGAATAGAGACACAGGGGAAGGAGAGGAGGGAGGAAAGGAGAAACAAGTGAGGACGTTGACAGGGGGAGAGGCTCGCTTTTGACGGGCAAGTAGCTAGTATATATATATATATATATATATATATATATATACCTAATTAGAGACAGACCAGGTGCACCCAGGGGCAGCTAAGGACTTTGTGCCTAGGGGTGCAGATATATAAATCTGAGTCTATTCACAGACTTGTTCTCTAGAGCATATGAGTGCTGATCTCTAATCCATAGGTTGTCATTTGAATTTGGGTCTGAACATACACACATATTCACTGCCCCTGTTTTGCAGGTCTTGCAAGAGCAATAAATAAAAAGAGCTGCCAATACAGCTCTCATCTCCTTCTTTTAAGAAATAAGTCATCGTTTCTGGGAGTTGTATATAAGGAGATCAGTGATTTATTTAAATAGGGATATAAGAGCTCTATATGGAGATCTGTTGATTTATTGCTCTTACAAGACCTGCAAATATATATGCCATGAATATGCGTGTATGCTCACACCCAATTTGAGAATTTATGAAGTAGAGCACAGCAGCAAAACAGTACCACAAAGTCCTGGAGGTACAATCAAGATTGCCAGCTTATTTTATTTCTATGGATGTCACATATGCCACCAGTGGATTTCTCACAACTTACCTCTTGGCTTACCTCTCATGTGCCTAAAACATGTTGACTGTATTATTTCCTGCACACTCATACTGAAGTTTCAGCTTTAGGGAGGCTGGATGGACGAGAAAACAGGACAGACAAATGGGTAGATAAATGTGCACAACTGCAGGGAGCTTTAAAGCCTTCAGGAAGAGTTACTCTCTATGAATGTTTACTAAGAGTTTTCCCTCTCTCATAAGACCCCATTCCTGGCCTGCTCTATCTGACCTATCTGAACTGCACACCTATCTACATTCTAAAGACTCCACGCCTGCTCTGCGCTATCTGAACGGCACACTAATCTCCTCCCACCCGCCCCTTGTTACTTTTAATTTATTGAGTTACACATATTTATTTCAGTTGATTAATTAGGAACACCTACTAACTATTCCTAATTAAACATTTACAAAGTTTCCTCCTGCCTTCTCCTTCCTCTTAACCCCCTGCCTTTTCCTCAGGCTCTTCCTCTCAACTTTTCCACATCATGTCTCCAACATAACCATCTCAGCTTCCATATTCTCCTGTCCTCTTCTATGCTGCCATGAGCTACTCTCCTTCCTCCATTCACTATCTTCTCCCTCTTCTAAAGCTCATTTCCCCTCTCTCTCTTCTTCTGGCTTCTGGAGATATATCTCATAACCCAGGGCCTGACCTGACCTTTCCACTAGCAGGTTACATTATCTGACCACTGGGGGCAGATAACACATTACACACTAGTGTCCTCCACCTCACAATGCCAGATACCTTCCTACCTAAGTAAGCTTTCACTTTCTTCCTGATCCTTGCTATCCCCTATCTGTTCCTCGTCAAGTTTCTGCCTCTTCTATTCCCTTTAGATTGTAAGTAGCGAGTTTCCAATCTTGTAGGGAGCTTTAAAAAAAGCACTTTCTACCAAGATTCTAAGCTCAAAACAGGGTCCTCCATTTTCTAGAGTTTGTTAAGATTGTATTCTTCCTTTTGTAGGCGCGTTACAAATAAAGGTTATTAATAATGATAACAATAATGTTATGCATTCTATGTTAACATCAGAGTGTGTAATGCATGCTGGAGCTACTGACTGCATTATAAATAAAACTTTATAGGAACAACAATAATGAGGCTTCTTTTTGTCTCTATCTCTAACATAAGTTTTCATAATGATAAGGCTCCCCTCTCAGAGGAATGCAATTAGGCGACTGCCTATATCGTCTGGTGACAAATTCGGTCCTGTGTATAAATAATTTTCAAAGTTACAGTTTCCTTAATTTATACTGAAACAGTAATTAGTTTCATACAGCTTATCAGGGTGATATCAATGTTATATACTACAGATGGAATAGAATCATCACTAGATTCTATAACTAAATCAATCAGGGTACTTTTCTAATTTTGAGGTTTTAACTCATTAACTGGATTTCAAATCTTCATCGTTTCCAGCCTGGACTTTTTCTTCTTAGTCCAATTCATGCTTATATTATGTGGATTAAGCCCTTAATTTAGTTTCCTTATTGTTTAAGGTATATCAAATCTTACAAATTAACCTCTTGTATAGTTTTTTTGTTACTCAATAGGGGGTTTGCTATGAACCCTCATCTTTTTGAAGATCATGACAAACAGCAATCTCAGTTGCTGGCAAATAGATGGGGAAGAAGTGGAGGCAGTGACATATTTTATTTTCCTGGGATTCAAGATCTCTTCAGATGGGGACTGCAATCATAAAATGTGTTTGCTTACTGAGTAGGAAAGCTATGGCAAGTCTGGATAAGCTATTAGAAAGTAAAGATACTTTATATCACTATAAATAAAGGTCCTCGTTGTTAGTACTATGGTGTTCCCAGTAGTAACATTCGTATATGAGAGCTGGACAATAAAGAAGTCTGAGCACCATAGAATTGACACCTTTGAATTGTTTAGTGTTCCTTGGACTGCAAGAAGATACAATTGATCAATATTGCACGAAATCTAGTCAAACTGTTCACTGGAAAGAATGATCATGAGGCTCAAATATTTTGGCCTGGATTCCCTGATGCGGGGAAAAATTTAAGGCACACAAATAAGGGGGAGGCAGAGGCTGAGATGGATAGATGAGGTAATTGAAACAATGAACATGATCTTGATGGAGTTCAGGGCAGTGGCTTACAGATGTGTTTGTGTGCTGCGATCATATGGTCACAGATAGTTGGACATGACTGATCTGATATAATATAATCAACTAGTTTGAAGATAAATTATTTACTAAAGGGGATTCTGGGAAAAAATAATTCAATATAATATCTAAAACTTTTATAAGAGCAGGATTAGGGCAGTTGGGATGGTACATTTTTGGAAAATTAAATATAAAGATTTTTTCCTTCTACTTTTAAAGTTCAGAATTCATAGTCTTGGATTATTTTTCATGTTACAGGAAGCTGTTAACAAGATTAAAGCAGTAAGGTATGTAATTTGAACTTGGTGTGGTCATTTGTTGTTAGTATTGAGATAAAAAAAATGGTAATTATATGGAGACATTTTGGAAGAATGTAAATGAAAGAATGTAGCAATAGATATAGTATAGGTCACTCATAAAGCATATATCAGAAGCGTCATAGTAGGACATAGATAAACATGAAATAAGATTTTTTGAAATTGAACTGAATATTGAACTGAGTTATTGAAATTATGTCAAAAACTGAACTAATTTCCATTTCAAAGAGCAAAGCACAAAATATGGACCCATATGGGGTATATACTGTCCATAGAACCTAATATTAACCCTGCATTCTGATTGGTTAAAGATTAACAAATCAGAGTTAGGCAAACCAAATTCTTCATTTTGATTGGCTTATATATGATTGACACATATTTTACTCAATCAGAAGCTGTTAAAAGAGTATATAAGGTGAGGATGTGGTCAAAAAGCCATTATTCAGTTGGGGAGCTACTCTGAGGAGGCCTTCCGTTAGATTGTACAATTTGAGTATGGCAGGGTTTTGGTGGGCTGAACAGAGAATCAAGGGTCAGAAGAGGATTGATTTATTTAATCAACTTAGATATGCCCACTTATCCAGGACAGCAGATTGAGTACCAGGGAATTTGTGATCATTGCTGGAGATTTGTCCAATGGAGGGTAGTGTATGATGTAACCCTTTTCCCTCCTAAGCTGTCATTTTTTTAACTCAATTTTTATTTTGTGCGTTTTTTTTTATTTCAATTGTCATTTTTTTATTTTAATAGTAATCTTTTATTTTAACAGTCTCTTTTCTGTAATTATTTTATGTTAGGTCATTTTTTGCTATCCTTAAAGCTGATAATATTCTTTATCAAGTCTTGTGCATTACTGAAAGATGTACGGGAAAAAGTTCATATATCTGTTCAGAGTTTAGGATGGGACATAGACATGAAATATTGTCATATGAGTCTGTAGATCAGGTTTAGATAAGAATATAGCAGAGCCCTAATGAAAATTATGGGCAGTAAATGTCACCACAGTTTGGGGATAAGAACAACTTAAACTGAACATGTGGAATTTGTTATAAAACATGAATCACAAAACATTTTGGTAATGAGATAAGAATCCTAAATCCATATTGAACCCAGTATGTTTTGAATAAAAAAAATTAATCATTTTTAATTTAAAAGTTTTCCACTCTTGAAGACTTATGAAATGTCCTCTGATTATTTTGATTTGAAGGTTTTTGGATTGAGTGGTGATTCTGGGGGAAATTATGTCCAACCGGGGTACAGTAACTGTCTCCATTTTTATGGAGAATCTGTGGAGATTCATTCTCATGTGTAGTTTTTGACTGGTTTCCCCAATGTAGCAGCCCATTTTACATACAGTACATTGTATAATGTACACTACATTGAAAGATATACATGAATATGATCCCCTGATGTTATAGGTCATGTTGTTATATGTGGCTTTATCCTCTCAACAGATTTGTTGGCATAGCTTGCAGTGAATATTATTGCAAGGGTTGGTGCCAATATTCTTTGTTATGCTCTTCATTGGTCATTCTGCTGACCAATGATTGACTCAGATTTGGTGATTGAGGTTTGGAGGGTCATATATACATATATTCCATGGCTGAGCATGTTTTTGGTGAAAAGATGTTGGCTGCAAAATAAGGTGAAACAATAAATGGAAAATGAACAGAAAACCACATTAATATATATATATATATATATATATATATATATATATATATATATATATATATATATATATATATATAAAGGGAGTGCAGAATTATTAGGCAAATTAGTATTTTGACCACATCATCCTCTTTATGCATGTTGTCTTACTCCAAGCTGTATAGGCTCGAAAGCCTACTACCAATTAAGCATATTAGGTGATGTGCATCTCTGTAATGAGAAGGGGTGTGGTCTAATGACATCAACACCCTATATCAGGTGTGCATAATTATTAGGCAACTTCCTTTCCTTTGGCAAAATGGGTCAAAAGAAGGACTTGACAGGCTCAGAAAAGTCAAAAATAGTGATATATCTTGCAGAGGGATGCAGCACTCTTAAAATTGCAAAGCTTCTGAAGCGTGATCATCGAACAATCAAGCGTTTCATTCAAAATAGTCAACAGGGTCGCAAGAAGCGTGTGGAAAAACCAAGGCGCAAAATAACTGCCCATGAACTGAGAAAAGTCAAGCGTGCAGCTGCCACGATGCCACTTGCCACCAGTTTGGCCATATTTCAGAGCTGCAACATCACTGGAGTGCCCAAAAGCACAAGGTGTGCAATACTCAGAGACATGGCCAAGGTAAGAAAGGCTGAAAGACGACCACCACTGAACAAGACACACAAGCTGAAACGTCAAGACTGGGCCAAGAAATATCTCAAGACTGATTTTTCTAAGGTTTTATGGACTGATGAAATAAGAGTGAGTCTTGATGGGCCAGATGGATGGGCCCATGGCTGGATTGGTAAAGGGCAGAGAGCTCCAGTCCGACTCAGACGCCAGCAAGGTGGAGGTGGAGTACTGGTTTGGGCTGGTATCATCAAAGATGAGCTTGTGGGGCCTTTTCGGGTTGAGGATGGAGTCAAGCTCAACTCCCAGTCCTACTGCCAGTTCCTGGAAGACACCTTCTTCAAGCAGTGGTACAGGAAGAAGTCTGCATCCTTCAAGAAAAACATGATTTTCATGCAGGACAATGCTCCATCACACGCGTCCAAGTACTCCACAGCGTGGCTGGAAAGAAAGGGTATAAAAGAAGAAAATCTAATGACATGGCCTCCTTGTTCACCTGATCTGAACCCCATTGAGAACCTGTGGTCCATCATCAAATGTAAGATTTACAAGGAGGGAAAACAGTACACCTCTCTGAACAGTGTCTGGGGGGCTGTGGTTGCTGCTGCACGCAATGTTGATGGTGAACAGATCAAAACACTGACAGAATCCATGGATGGCAGGCTTTTGAGTGTCCTTGCAAAGAAAGGTGGCTATATTGGTCACTGATTTGTTTTTGTTTTGTTTTTGAATGTCAGAAATGTATATTTGTGAATGTTGAGATGTTATATTGGTTTCACTGGTAAAAATACATAATTGAAATGGGTATATATTTGTTTTTTGTTAAGTTGCCTAATAATTATGCACAGTAATAGTCACCTGCACACACAGATATCCCCCTAAAATAGATAAAACTAAAAACAAACTAAAAACTACTTCCAAAAATATTCAGCTTTGATATTAATGAGTTTTTTGGGTTCATTGAGAACATGGTTGTTGTTCAATAATAAAATTAATCCTCAAAAATACAACTTGCCTAATAATTCTGCACTCCCTGTATATATATATATATATATATATATATAGGAATAAAACTATCACAAAAGGGGATGGTACAGTAATTGGAAAATGTCCTTCCCTTCTCTGACTGGCTGATTTTTGAAGCGATTGACAAAACTTTTCTGCCGATCAGATTCAACAGAAGCGCTAAAAAAAATACTTCTATGGGCTCTATTCAGCTCGGGAAGTTCCTCATAAGAGGAGCTCCTGTTTAGTTTAGCTTATTTAATTTTTTTAAAGCATGCTTTTAGATTTTTGGAGTGGCCTTTTTGCATAAGTTAAACAAAAGATTCAAAGGTGTCTTGGCTAGATCTGTGTAGCTAAGGTATTTCATGCTTAAGGGTCACTCATACTATGGGTCACTCATACTTTGGGGTTTAATGTGTTTACTTAATAACCAATTAGATAAAATCAGTACTTGAAGAGAAAAATAATGTAGCTTTTACAATTTATAGTTGAAGTTTAGCATTTTAAAGTTTGACAGGCATGACACTCTCCAGCCCCTTCAAGTGCCCAAGGGGTGGGAGAGGATCTTACCCAGGGGACTAGCACAGTTTGTGTGGTTATCTGATTATCCAACTACTTCCCTGCAGTGGCAGGCAAAACTAGACCAGTCAGAACAAAAGTAATATGGTCTTCCGGAATGATCCTTTCCCATCCTTGAAATGATTGAGGGTGGAAAGAAGTAGATCTATTAAACTCTAATACATGTACGTTTTTTTACAAGCTACTTTCTTAATTAGCAAATAATAAACAAAAACAAAAAAAATGAGCAGTATGGTGGCCCATTAATGAGATGATGTAGTGCAATGTGTTGCTCGTTTAAGGGAACATTTTAGTTTTTTTTTTTTTAGCTACCATACCCTACAAGCTAATGTAATGAGCCATTCACAGCGCAATTAATGATTTCAGAATATAACACTTTTTTTTTTCATAAAACACCTGACATCTGAGTCTAGTTGCTATGCTCGTTGGTAGTTTGCTGGGCAATGACTTCACCACCCTCAATAGGCAATTAGATTATGCATTACAATAATAAATACACCATTTAGTGCTTCCTGTACATCTCACTATATTTACAAATGCAGCTAAATAAATACATGGCTAATGAGAGCTTTAGGGTGGACAGGATGGCTATGTCTAGCAGTGGACTTTCGAATAATCACCACATCGGAAAACTATTTTAGTGTTACGTGTTTTAAATACTTAAATATAATGTTCTGCTACATACATATTCAGTAGGGGATGTAATTTTACTGAGTCAATCAAGAACATTCATAGAATAGCCTTGGGCATAAATAAGAGTAATTATATCACATTAAAGGAACATTGTCAGCTGGGTATCTGCTAGTTAATGAATGAAGTTCCTTTAACTCAGTCTGTGGTACTGGGAATTGCACTGCTGTACAACCCAAAAGAATGATAATACTCTTATACCAAAGTCTGGGAATTTGCAGTCATAGGGCCAAATGTGGCCCTCTGTCTGGCTCGCTGTGGCCCTTTGCGAGCCTTGGCTCATCACAAAAGTGCATTTCTATCTAGGTACAGTGATCAATGCCTTTTATTTTCAAAGAGATTACATGGATTTACACCAATGCATATCGAAAGGAAGGCCAACTCAACTCAATGATTAATCAGCAATACAAGGAAAACATTATATATACAGTGACCTCATGGTGATATCAGTGCAGAATTACACAGGTCTATTTAAAAAGGAGAAAAAAAATGTAGTAGGAAGAAGAAACAGGAATTAAACTGGAATCCAAATCCCCTTACTACTGCAACAGTTGGGGTTGCACATGATTATTATTTATATATGTTTGTGGCCCTAAATGGATAAAAGGTTCTCCATTTCTAACTTAGACTGATTGTGTGCACAAATAAAACATATAATCAACATCTACTACTGTCACCCAAGACTATTTTTTCCTAAAGAAGCGTGTAGAAATTGCTAAGAGTCCCATGAACCTCTTGAAAATTAAGGATGGCTTTTTGGGAATCACTTACTAATTTATCTGTTGTTTATCAACTGGAATTGACTGTACTATGTTGGAGTATAGCATGAGCTTTATTAATAATATATTACTATAATGCTATTATTATTTAAAGAATTACATTTCATATTTTTGGAATGTGATTGCTTAATTCTGAACACAGCTACATCCCCAGTTATAAGAGAGTGTGCAGACTTATGAAACCACATTATCTTTTTTTTTTTTTTTCTTCCCTCCACCTAAAAGATTTCAGTTTGTTTTCAATTGAGTTGTACAGTTTATAGGTCACATTAAAGGTGGAAAAAGTTCTGAAATTATTTATCTTTGTCTAATTTTTTTACAGCACAGAAACCTGACATTTTAACAGGGGTGTGTAGATTTTTTATATCCACTGTAGAATGGGATATACTGAATAATATGACCAGAAGCTGTTCACTCACAGTTCTAGGGAAATAAAACCCTAATATGCACAATAGTATACAGTTTTTTAGCCAAGTTGCTCTCTGTGGCTGAATCTGGTGGTGTCCAGTCTGTGTTTGGCCAGTCATTGTGGTTGATTCGGTGTCCTCACTGTCTTCTCAGTCTAGCAGTTCTGTGGTTTCGTTCCTGTATCAGCTCCAGTGGAGATTACTGTGTGCCACGTGGGGGCTAGTTGCCCTCTGGAGTTATTGCCAGTCTTGCAAGGTCATTTGGCATGTTGGGCAGGGGAGGGGTTGCTGTTGTGTCGGAGGTGTGCAGTTGGTCCCTTGGAGCCCAGGTACATGGAATGTTTCCTGATTGGTGACATCTGCGAAGTGTCGGGGTGGATGATTGTGGTCTTGTTATGTGTGGGGGGTCAAGTGGGGGAGGCTGGAATAGAGTGTGTTGTCTTGGATGGCGAAGTGTGTCTCTTGGATCTACCCTGTAGCCGCTGGCCCTTGTTCTTTTCACGTGTTACAGACACTGGCGTTTATAAATATCATACTTTATTTTTATAAGTTAGAAGTGCCATTTTATCTTATGTTCCGCTTCTTGAGTACACCCTATATAGACTAATAGCTGCCTGTCTCCAGAAGCTTAGCCTGTGCTTTCCGAGTAAGCAGTAATTACCATTCAATATCATTTGTCTTTTGATAGACACTGACAATCTATAGCCACAGAATAATTATAATGAATGCACATTGTTAAGGAAACACTGGCTCCAGAATGTCAGTGTCGTGCACGTTTATGGTAAAAAATTATCTTCAATTGAATCTTCTGTCCAGGAAAAAATTATGAATTCTAATAAAAAAAGTGTTTATTCTAGAAAATACAAAAGACAGTTTAGAAGCTCAGTTATGTATTAATAGCCATGAGTTTTGGTCTGATTGTGGGAGAGATGTGCATGTGAAGACTGATAGGTACCTGCAGCCCCATTAAATTCTGTAGCGGCAATGGAACACCAGCAAAACCTGCGGGCTTGAAATTCTGCTGCGTTAAAGAGCTATTACATTCAACCATGCCACGAGTTACGGGCCTTAGACACAAGCCGTAAATCCTTTCCGTGCACGTAAGCTTTTAGGGGCTGGCTGAGCCGCGATCGCCCGTTACTATCCATTTGCGGTATAACATAGTGCGACACAGGCCTCTCAGCCAATAGAAAGCGGTCTAGCCATAGATGATTGACAGAGCGAGATTATAAAGTTGTGTTCCACCCGCCAATGCGTTGACTGTGTTGTATTTTCTGATGAAGTAGCACGCAGGTCCCGGAGTTGGGTTTTTTAAGAGAGAGAGAGAGAGAGAGAGAGCGGAAATTTTGAGAGCACTATTTTGCAATTGTGTTGATTTATCTTATACTATTTACTATTTTACACTTAATCCTTGATTACACATATTTACAGATTACACATAATTGCAATACATATAATTTAAACAACACACATATAGAGCTTGGTCACTGCATACACACATCCCATTCTCCACACCCCATCCCATCCCCCACACCCCATCCCCCAACAATTATTAATTACACATAAAACACCATTTTTTCCCCATCATATATTTCCAGTAACACCTATTTTCATTTATCGTTCTATTTTTTGGGGGGATTGATATGGAGGGAGGAGGGAGGTGGGGAGGAGGAGAAGAGGAGAGACGAGGGGGAGAGAAAGGAGAGAGTGGTGGCCCCGGGAGTAGTGATGGAGAGGAGGAGGAGATGAGGAGTGGTGGAGGAGAGGAGGAGGTTGAGGAGGAGGAGGTTGCAGAGGAGGGGGAGGAAGTGGTGAAGGAGGAGGAGGAGCAGGAGTAGGAGCAGAAGGAGGAGGGGAGTTTAGAGGAGGAGGTGGGTGGGGGCAGGGTGGCTTGAGCAGCATGAACACCTAGGAGAGGGACAGAGGGTAAGGGGCGTGATCCAAGGGGGGTGGTAGTTTGTGAGAGGGACAGGCCTCGGGAACAGGTCAGGGAGTAAGGATCCCATCCACAGTTCACAGGCTAAGGGCAAGCACAGGGACCATAATTACACACACCGGGAGAATGTGGTCCTCCTTGGTGCTATTCGTGGCAGCCCCAGGATTCTTGCAGGGGGAGGGAAGTAGGCCAGGGCCTAGGGCTCAGGCATGGAAGGAGGTAGCAGCTGATGTTACAGGATTAGGCACTGCACCAAGGTATATGAGGTCTGTCAAGCACCGGTTTGACGACATCAGGGCCAAGGTGAGGAGGGTGATGGCCAAAAAGGACAAGAACATGACTGTGACCTATAATTAGTGGGAGAGAGTTCACCAATGACCTTCTGAGACAGGTACCCACCGCTGGAGCTTCAGGCCTGGTGGCCCAACAGGGCTCAGCCTCCATGTCAGGTGAATATCACATACACCAACATGCCACCACATGTACATCACACAAACTACACATGTACATTATGACCAACAAGGACACTCACATATCAGCTCTATGGAATTAACAAGGGATAAATGAATGTGTCATTAAATCCATGAAGCTGACAAATCACTGTTATTCCTGGGCACAACAACAGTAATCAACCAATAGATTGTCCATGTATTAGTGAGAGCACTGCAGCCTATGTAGTTACAGACTGCAGCCAGAATCAAGATAGCTTTAGGAGCCAAGAACAATCAAGACCAAGAGCCAAATAATAGATCACATCTAGCAAATAATAGCTAATCTGAGTTGCAATTAGGAGTATCATCTAGGAATGCACACACAACACTATATTATTCATCATAATAATGACCTATACCTTTCTTTTCTCTCTTTCAGCATCAAGGAGGTCTGGGTCTAGTGGTGAGCCAGAGGCAGAGGCATCAGCTCCATTGATGCAGGAAGTGGAGGAGAATGCCCCCGCCCAGCAGGAACGGTGCACGGGAGGAGGCTGCTCAGGATAGGTGTGCATTCAAGAGAGTCACCGCAGAAGCCATGCCACGTTCTCTGGCCCCCAGCCCCACCTCCTCCACCCCGGAGGCATCCCCCGGCCACTTGCAGCCTGGCCCCACCTCTACTTAAAGCATGCCTCCACCACTGCAGGTCCTGCTTCCTCCCGGGGGGTTGCCTACCCCTACCCCCCCTCCCACCACCACCAGGGAGACAGTGGCCGGCCACAGGGGATTTGAGCCCTGTGCCTAGGCGGAGGAGGACCTAGAGGCTGCACATATGTTTTTGCCTTCTCAACAGCACTCCTCAGTGATAATCTATTGGTCACAATGTTAAACTAATCTAGCCTGGCTACAGAGTCTTGGATCTTGGCCTATGGTAGTGGTGATGTTTTGTATGCAGATGGCTACCTCCCATCACATGGTCAATGATCCTCTTCTCTGTGGACACGTAGGGTTCTGTTGAACATGTCACCAATTGATGGTCACTGAGGAATGCTGTTGAGAAGTGAGTCTGCAGTCCCTATATTTTTTTAAGTCCTTATTTTGTAGTTTTTTATTTTTTTTAGGTATAATTCAGGTCCATGAAGGCATCTTCTGCATCTGCAAGCATTGTAAAGGAAAAGTTTGAGGAGTAAGGTTTACACAGTGTCTCTCAGGTAGACATTCCTTCAATGACAGCCCCCCTTAACATGTAGCTCCCACAATCTTAAAACTATCATATAGCCAGATATCTAAGACATGATTGTTGTTAGCTGAAATGTAGACAAATAAAACTAGGGGGGTGGACTTCCAAAGTCTCACAATGGCATGTTAATGACAGCCAGCATTAATATATGCTCTAGTGAAGCATGTGATCCTGACCTCAATATCAGTCTGAGAACAGATCCTTGGGTGACATTGAATCTGGCTGCTGACCTTTGTGTCCTCTCCGTATTAATGGGTATTTTCCCATATTGCTGATAATCCAGAGACCTATCTAACAGTTAGTAATACATGCAGATGGGAGTCAGGTGAGTTGGTATATTGTTACAGTTACAGTATTTAGCACTGTACTGTACATACAGGTTGATTTTTTTTTATCCTCCTCTGCCTTTTTTTAGTTGACTACATTTTTTTCAGATTTTTATTTTCTCACCACACTATATGTGTGAAACTGGATCGGATTACACAGTCCAGAGGTTGAATCAACTGTTTTATTGAGCAGATCTAGACAAGTTGCAAGTGCCATGCACATTAATGATTTCTTCAATTAAATTGAGTGATTACTGCTGATCTTTTTTTTAATCATATTACGGTTGCAGTGGTGTAGTGACTACATGTGACCCTGGTAGGTGCTATGCATCATGTTTAGTCTAGACTATGACATTACCCCCTGTAGGTATCCCCTTGTTCCCACACCCATGATATTAATGCACAGTCTTTTCCATTTGTGATTGTGCTCTGTGTATGAAATAAAGCTTTGCTATATCATTCTCACTGTGTCATTGTGTTTTTAATAGTTGGGTTATGGGATATCCACATATATCACATTTGTGTCACATTCCTATATATGTACCACCTACCCACCTACAGTGGCCCTACATGGTATAGCTCACAGCTTTATTATAGTACACAAGCCCCGTCACCACCACCACTTAGCAATGCTGAAGGGGATCAGGGGAACATACACCACACAAATCTACTAACCCATCAGGAGGGGCCGCAAAAACACATGGAGGCTGTGCAGAGGCACGTTGAACAACAGCCAACTCACCTCTATCTCCGCTACGCCAATCCTGGAGAGTCCCACACCATTGCTGGTGGCCATGTGCTAAGATGTATAGCCATTCCCATGTCCATGGCCATGTGTTGCTATTCATCAATTTACATTAGTGTGGTGTATGTTCCCCTGGTCACCTTGTGGATTGCTACGTAGTGGTGGTAAAGGGGCTTGTGTACCTGAATAAAGCTGTGAGCTATACCATGTAGGGCCACTGTAGGTGGGCAGGTGATAGCAGAGAGGTCAGACAAATCACAGTCCACTGGAGAAGGAACTGGCAACCCACCCCAGTATCTTTGCCATGCAAACCTTGTGGAGCAGCACAGGCAGAGACCTAGCCAAATGTGCTGCAGTCTATAGGGTCACAGACAGTCAGACACGACTGAAGGACTGAACAACAAATAATACAATGTTCCCCTGGTACTTGATATATGTGATGTGGCGGTGTCATTTGGCCAATGTAGATGTGATGAGAGAGATGTATATGCAATCATATATATATCCCAGGGTCCACATTAGAGCCTCTGTAAGTGAGAAACTTTAATATGGCATCTGTTTCATATGTTTGTGTTTTAATTTAATCGGGTAGTGTGTATTTAATTGCTTTCTGCATGTTGCAGCATGGCTTTTCACATTGGCATATGCATGACCATTCCAACATATTTTTTTCGAAAAATTGTGCAAGTAATTGTAATGCCTTTCCATGCTTTCCAAATATTTTAAAACCCACTGGTGTGTTTATATTGTCTTTTACATTGTTGAGCACTTGTCTGTAAACCCTTTGCGGGTCCTATTGGGAGGCCGTAATATTTTTGCCTTCATTTGCGGGTTAAGGGTTTAAACGCCTGTGCGTTTGCAATTTAATAGCGATTTTTGCACGTAACAGTTACGGCCTTGACAGATCAAAGGTTTTGTAGCAACGGAGTTCAGATTTCGACATCCCATAGGGTTTTTCTGCCTGTAACCCGCAGATAGATTGCTGGTAGCTTCGCGAGGCTAATTTAATAGCCGTAAGTCTTGTGGGCTACGTTAAGGGCTACGGTTTTACAAGTTGGAGGGAATTTAATGGGGCTGCTGGTGATCTACATGAGACAATCTGGCGTGTAGCCCTGTTTCAAGGGCCAGGCAAACAGGACAATGGGTGGAGAGAAGGCTATGTACGCTGACTTATGGGTGTCATAATTTAGAGGGATATGGAAGTATGTAATGTACTTTGTTTTATTAAGAAGGGATTATAAGCCCTCTTTTTACTGTCTAAAATCAAACAAACATTCCCTGTATGGGTCTGCCCACTGCAGTGTATGCAGACACAGACTCTTTAGGGTTGGATGTGCAGTTTAGTGTCATAGCCTATTAGGGAAAGTGTCTCAGCAGCACCTTGTAGAATGTTGATGAGAGATGGTCACTGAATGGTTAGTTAGAGACTCTGCACAGCAAGTAGTACAAAGTCTGTGTCTTTATGAGCTGCTGAAGGTAGACCCATATAAGGATTATTTGTTTGACTAGTAACTTGCCCATCATAAATGATGGTATCATATAGTATCTTCAATTGTCTGTTCTGTCTCTCTCAGTGCTATCTCTCTCTGTGTGCCCTCTGTCTCACCCTCTGTGCACCTTCTCCCTCTCTGTGGGCTCTCTCTCCCTCTGTGTGCCCTCTCTCCCTCCCTCTCTCTCCCTTTTCTCTCCTCTCTCTCCCTCCCCTCTCTCTCTACCTCCTTTCTCTCCCGCTATCACTTCCTCTCTCTCTCCTCTCTCCCTCACTCTCTCTCCCTCCCCTTCTCTCTCTCCCTCCCCCTCTCTCTCCCTCCCTTTCTCCCTCCCTGCCACCACTCACCCTCCCTCCCCTCTCTCTCTCCCTCGCCTCTCTCTCCGTTTCTCCCCCTCTATCTCCCTCCCTTCCTATCCTCTCTGGGTAATCTTCTCCAATATATTAATGAGTATATATTGCTATAGCAGGGTCACCTGCCACTGGTGGTCCTCTTTTACCTGGCTCGCCATATTATTACAAAGCCATCAATCAGTGGCAAGGTGTAATATCTACCGCATGGGCATTATTATTAAATGGACTTTTGGGCATCATTCCTGTCATAAAGAACCTATTACTTTCCTCTTATGTCTGTTTTAAAAAAGTTTAATCTGAAGTTCCGTAAACTGCATTTTAGCAACACAAAGAAAAAGGAAATTGAAAACATGTCAGTAAAAAAGAGTTATATAAACCAAAAATTGCCCAAAGAGTCCCTTTATTCATGTTCATAAATGAAAACTTGCGCGGCAAATCAACATTATTGTAGTAGGAATGGGAACAGTGGGGGAGAAAGGGAATTTTGAATAAATGTCTGAGATAGCAGGACTGTAAATAAACAGATCATTCTCTTCCCCGCAGACTCTCACCATATCCAATTATTGTAGAGATTGTGCGCTCCCCGAGGCTCCCAAGTCCCTATGTGAGCTGCCCACACAATCTGTCACTGGGAAATATATGTTACAATCAGTTTTCTTAACTGAAAGACAAACAGTATAAGACAATAAAGTTGATTCTTCAAAGTACATTACAATTAATTTATTCAATTAATGTTTCAGTCCAACTCAAGGACTTCAATCAAGAAATGATAAATCTTGATTGAGATATACGCATTTGCCAAGTTTCCTAGTACCCTACAGAAAAATAGGAGAAGAGAGGCAGCAGATGGCTGTAAACTTATATTGTATTATTTTTGTTGAAAACAAATAAGCCAACATCGGACATATAAACCTCAGGATATACAACACTAGTGTATTTCTATTTGTTTAAAGGGCCACTGTAATCGACATAAAGCTGTTTTTAATTGGTATGTGGAGAAAAATACAAGGAAGCTTTTAAAACTTATATTAGAATTTTGCTGCTCTCCACACCCTGTTAGATGCTGAGGGGGTGGAACAGAATCTGGCCCGGAAGCTGTCCTAAAATATATTTCACTTCAGGGAAGAAAGCAAATAAAGAATCCTATTAGGATAGGGTACAAGGCAGATTATCTCCCAGCCTCTGGACACATGTAGCCTTATTAAATTGCGATTTGGCCAATTGAATAGGGCTCTATATAAGCACACAGCATATTTATTTTACAGAAGTTTTTAGTTAGTGAAGACCTTGCTTTTGGATAGAAGTTCATTAACTAAAAGCTACTGTAAAAAAAAAAATGCTGTGTGCTTATATAGAGCCCTATTCAATTGGCCAAATCACAATTTAATAAGGTTGATGATATATAGGGTGGAGAGAAGCAGATCGTCTGATGCCTGAAACTAATATTCAAATGTCAGCGTTAAATCATAGAAACTGCTCATATTGTTAATAAGTTACTGAATAAACAAATGGAAGAACTACGGCAAACTCACATTTATTATGAATATATGGAAATCAAAGATTAATATTATTATTATTCTATAATAGATTCTGTAACATAGGGGTACACTAAACACATGGACAACATTTAACATAGATCTGAATACAATAACAATAAGTCAAGAAACCACATTTGTTCATGACAACCACTTTCCTGCTTAAAAACAGTGATTAACATGTTATGGAGAGACAGTTGATAATGGTCCTACCATTACACTATAATGTGTATAATCGTTCAGTCGTACCCGATTCTCCGTGACCTCATGGACCATAACACACCATGCTGATCCTCTTGGTTTTCATGACAGGGATGCTGGAGGGGGTTGCCAATTCCTTCTCCAGTGGTCCACAGCATACAGCTGCTGTTATTCATAGGTGGTTTCCAATCCAATTACTGACCAGGCACAACCCTGCTTGGCTTCAGGGTAAAAAAAATATAATAAATTATAGGATGGGGTATTTTGTTTACATTCTATAATAGTGATGTCGCGAACATAACATTTTTGGTTCGCAAACCGCGAACGCGAACCGCCGCAAATGTTCGCGAACCGGCGAACCCGGCGAACCGCCATAGACTTCAATGGGCAGGCGGATTTTAAAACCCACAGGTTTCTGGCCACAACAGTGATGGGAAAGTTGTTTTAAGGGGACTAACACCTGGGCTGTGGCATGCCGGAGGGGGATCCGTGTCTCTTCCCCCCTCCATCATCATCCTCTCCTGTGTCTCTTTCCCCCCTCCCTCATCATCCTCCCCTGTGTCTCTTTTCCCCCTCCCTCATCATCTTCCCCTGTGTCTTTACCCCCCTCCCTCATCATCCTCCCCTGTGTCTCTTTCCCCCCTTCCTCATCACCCTCCCCTGTGTCTCATTCCCCCTCCCTCATCATCCTCCCACCTCCCTTATCATCCTCCCCTGTATCTCTTTACCCGCTCCCTTATCATCCTCCCCTGTGTCTCTTCCCCCCTCCCTCATCATCCTCCCCTGTGTCGCTTTCCCCCCTTCCTCATCACCCTCCCCTGTATCTCTTTACCCCCTCCCTCATCATCCTCCCCTGTGTCTCTTAACCCCTCCATCATCATCCTCCCCTGTGTCTCTTTCCCCCCTCCCTCATCATCCTCCCCTGTGTCTCTTTTCCCCCTCCCTCATCATATTCCCCTGTGTCTCTTCCCCCCTCCCTCATCATCCTCCCCTGTGTCGCTTTACCCCCTTCCTCATCACCCTCCCCTGTATCTCTTTACCCCCTCCCTCATCATCCTCCCCTGTGTCTCTTTCCCCCCTCCCTCATCATCCTCCTCTGTGTATCTTTTCCCCCTCCCTCATCATCTTCCCCTGTGTCTCTTCCCCCCTCCCTCATCATCCTCCCCTGTGTCTCTTTCCCCCCTTCCTCATCACCCTCCCCTGTATCTCTTTACCGCCTCCCTCATCATCCTCCCCTGTGTCTGTTCCCCCCTCCCTCATCATCCTCCCCTGTGTCTCTTCCCCCCTTCCTCATCATCCTCCCCCCTCCCTTGATGATAAGGGGGGGAAGAGACACAGGGATAAGTGTGAGGGGTGTTAGGGTTAGGGTAAGGGGTGTTAGGGATAAGGGTGAGGGGTGTTAGGGTTAGGGTGAGGGCTGTTAGGGATACGTGTGAGGGGTGTTAGGGTTAGGTGTTAGGGTGAGGGGTGTTAGGGATAAGTGTAAGGGGTGTTAGGGTTAGGTGTGAGGGTGAGGGATGTTAGGGTTAGGTGTAAGGATAAGTGTGAGGGGTGTTAGGGTTATGTGTTAGGGATAAGTGTGAGGAGTGTTAGGGTTAGGGTAAGGGGTGTTAGGGATAAGTGTGAGGGGTGTTAGGGTTAGGGTGAGGGGTGTTAGGGATAAGTGTGAGGGGTGTTATTGTTAGGTGTTAGGGTGAGGGGTGTTAGGGATAAGTGTAAGGGGTGTTAGGGTTAGGTGTTAGGGTGAGGGATGTTAGGGTTAGATGTTAGGGATAAGTGTGAGGGGTGTTAGGGTTAGGTGTTAGGGATAAGTGTGAGGGGCGTTAGGGTTAGGGTAAGGGTTGTTAGGGATAAGTGTGAGGGGTGTTAGGGTTAGGTGTTAGGGTGAGGGGTGTTAGGGACAAGTGTAAGGGGTGTTAGGGTTAGGTGGTAGGGTGAGGGATGTTAGGGTTAGGTGTTAGGCATAAGTGTGAGGGGTGTTAGGGTTAGGGTGAGGGGTGTTAGGGATAAGTGTGAGGGGTGTTAGGGTTAGGTGTTAGGGTGAGGGGCGTTAAGGATAAGTGTAAGGGGTGTTAGGGTGAGGCATGTTAGGAATAAGTGTGAGGGGTTTTAGGTCTTAGGGATAAGTGTGAGGGGTGTTAGGGTTAGGTGTTAGGTTGATGGGTGTTATGGATAAGTGTGAGGGGTGTTAGGGTTGGGTGCTAAGGTGAGGGGAGGATAATGATAAGGGGGGGAAGAGACACAGGGGTGTCCTTGCAGCAGAGATCAAAAGAGTCCTTCAGGACTGTATTGCACACTGTGTACAGTAGCCTAGCTATGGTTTTCCCTATTGATGCAGT
Organism: Discoglossus pictus; assembly: GCA_027410445.1. Lineage (NCBI taxonomy): Eukaryota > Metazoa > Chordata > Amphibia > Anura > Alytidae > Discoglossus > Discoglossus pictus. The sequence goes on along the minus strand of CM050164.1, from coordinate 448,434,153 downwards.
ATCACCTACACTCAGCCTCCTCTCAGTAAGACTGCAAGTTAGTTATGATTCCAAAATGGCTGCTGTCCATGAGTTAGAAGGGTCTGGAAGGCAGGGTATGATGCTGATTGGCTGGAATGTGTCTGCTGACTGTGAGTTGCAGGGTCAAAGTTTGCTCAATGATAAAGTATAGGGGCGGGTCGAATATCGCATATGTTCGCAGTTCGCCGCGAACGCGAACATGCTATGTTCACCGGGAACAGTCCGCCGGCGAAGTTTTCGCGACATCTCTATTCTATAATAATATTTTGCCTGTTTCAAATAAGTATATTTTAAATATATGACTACAGTGGCCCTTTAGCATAGTTTTATGTAGTCAAAATAATTAAGATCCACTAATTTGTCTTCATTTTTTATATGTTTTTTAAATAACTAAACTAGGTAAAGCCTTTTTAAAATGTGTATATGTAATTATTATTTTCTTATGGCTTCCATTTCATTTACTGAGCTGATTCTTTCAGCTGATTTTTTTTACATGAGGAGATAAGGGCCCTTAAAGTGACACAGTAGTGGTGCCAAATATTATAATATTTAAAGCTTTAGGTATATAAAGATTACTCTATCAATTGAATATTATTTAAAAAATACATTTTTCTACAGTAAATAGGCATTGAAATGTGCTATGTTTGAGCTGACAGTCAGCGTTTCGCATTCACCCATAAACTGTGTCATACATTTTGTTTATAAGGGCTCATTTGCATTTATTACTAATAAGGCCTAAGACATTGGATCCATTGTATTGACAGCAGTCCCTGCACTTTTTCCAGACTATTTTTGTGCAAGGGACCTAATGCCTTATTGACAAACTATAAGGGCCTCATTCAATTGCGATTTGGCCATTCGAATAGGGCTCTATATAAGCACAGAAAATATTTTGTTTACAGACGTTTTTAGTTAGTGAACTTCGATCCAAAAGCAAGGTCTTCACTAACTAAAAACTTCTGTAGATAAATGCTCTGTGCTTATATAGAGCCCTATTCAATTGTACAAATCGCAATTGAATGAGTCCCTAAATCTCACCGAAAGGATGACTGACCGCTCCAAATTCCAAGCTTCAATGTTAAAAAAATTAATTTATTTAATAACATTTAACTAATTAACTAAGTGTTAATATCAATAGTTCATATTATACCATATTTGTATCCTATGTTATGCCACTTAAATGCATATGTAAACTTCCTGAATTCTGAATGCATCTGATAGTGGTGAATCTGTAGAATATGCAAACATTTTTTGCATGAAAAAATACCAAAATAAATATTTGCAAGCAAAGGTTTGCAGGCAGTTGATTTTCAAAGTTAACACCCCTGCAAATCCCTGCTAAAATTAGCCAACAAATCATAATTTGTTTTGGCCAATCACTGGCAGCTAATACATGGTATTCATCTATGATAGTTGTTTGTGCAGGAAGTCACCATGGGATGTGCTGTGTGGAACTTTACATTGTGCTACAGCTGGCTTGAAGCTTAGTTAAGTGTTAGATTAGAAAAAGGTACAAACAGGGAAACCTTTAAACTACATTTTTTAAGCAAACAGTTGGGGGACGGTGGCTCAGGTATAATGAATAAGTACCAAATCCAAATGAATAAATTTAGGGTGCTCCTAAGGATATATAGAAACTTATGGTACAAAGAGAAAGGAAAGATCCTTTTATAGGACACTCCTGAAAATTCTAATCTTAGAAGAAGAGAATGAACTAAATGATAAAACTTAACTTTTAATGATAGTTAAAATCCACTTAAAATATATAAACGTACGTAGCAGAGAGATTGCTAATATATAAGGTTTTCTGTAATTAAATCCCACAATTGTGGAAAATGCCACTTGAGGTAGACCATATAAAGTGCTAAGTGCTGATATAGTCACAAAATAAAGTGACTAGTGTATAAAATTGCTAAATAATAAAAAAGTACCAAGTGCTATGACACATATAGTAAAATATATAACTATATGCGAGTGAAAACAGGTAAAGAAATAATTTATATGGTAACCTATAAGGTGCAAAAAGATCTATTTGGCAGCTAAATGCTGATCATAAACAGAAAACAATGTTCTTATAGGAATGGTTAATGGCATGGGATTATGGACTAGAGTAATAACTATTGGGAAATAAATGCCTCCATATTGCTTGTCTCTAGTAAAGTGATATTCCAAATGTCCCAAATATCCCAAATATCCCAGATTCCCAAATTAGAGCGTTGCAATCAGGATATTGCTTCAATCTATTGCAAATGTCTCCCTAAAGCTACTAAACTAACTCAATAGCATATATATAGTAAGCAGGGAAGGGGCTTTAAGTTATGGTCCTGAAACTGGAAACGCTGACTCTCTGCTAGTCACGCTGCGGTCTAGACGCAAAATGATAATAGACTTGCGACAGCGCTCCTATGTGCACCCGATGCACGTTTCTTGAATTTCATCAAGGGTTCATTTTATGTTTTATGTGTTCTGAACAACTAAAAGCCCAAAAAATGTTGATATGTAATTATTCTTACTGAGGGTTTACATTTCAGTTATTTGAACTGATTCATTCAGCTGCTTTTTTTACTCATGCATTTTTCTTCTTCTGATCAGAGTTTTTATTCATCCCCATCCTATTAAAGCATCTTAGAAGGGAATTAACTTGTACCATTAATAACATCACTGCATGGTCTATTTGGCTTGGATACATTTCATCTCACTGAACTCTCATTCACTTTCAAAGATGTCGGAGTGTGTTTGATATTTTGAGGTCTGGTCAGCCTTGACCAGTTTAATAAATACACTGTACAGATGAGATCCCTATTATTTTCTTTATTCTTCATGCTTTAATAATGCTTGTCTTTTAGCAATATTTATTTATTTTATGATATAGAAATACCTGTAGCCTGTCTCTACCACCACTCAATTCAGTGTATATTCTTGACTTATGTACCTAGTAAAATATATATATATATGTCGTGCATATTTATTTTAGTATTGTTTATCATTCTATATTTTAATATTGTGTTTATCACATGATATTATGTATTATGACAGAGAATTAAAAATAGAAACATACAAAAATAACCTTATAATGCTGTTGTGCACAACACAACTATAGTTAATTGAGCCCCAATATTGATGGTGCTTTAATATACGCTGTTAAATCTTATTTTTATGACAATTCCTTAATTGTGTTTAAACCTATTACTTTCTGTAAAGTAGCATTTTTTCACATTTCCCCTAAATGGCACACTGTCCAACACCACAGCATTACCTCTTATTTTTCATTCCTCTTTTTCTTGAAGACAATTCCTTCTTGAACATTATTAATATAACTATTGGATAACTCTGTGAATCTAAATAGTCAAGTTAGCACTGTTGTAAATTTCAGAGAGGGGCAGGTATTGTCTCAGTCCTTATAAAGCCATGAACAATGGCGAAACGTACCTCAAATTGGCTAGGTGTGGTCTATACAATAGGACCTTGGTTTATTTCTATCAGCCAAGATTAGTTTGAAGTAGGTAACCAGCTCAATGTTTGTGTTTGACAATAGTTTCCAAAGAAGAGATACTCTTTTAAAGGGTCACAGTCATAACACTGTTCCACAACTTCCATAAAAGAGCAGGAAGGTTATTGTCATGGACTATGGAACCATTATCATTAATAATTTTCAAGAAGGGTTTGTGGATTGACTACACTGGTTGTACCATTCAGTGTTTAATAGAAGGGTTTGTGTCATCTGTCTTCAGCCAGCCCCAAATTCTAGACATTTTCAGTATTCTTCTATATCTGGCTCACATAGCTAGGCTGCTAATCACATAAATAATTACCATAAATTAATATTTACTAAGGGAATTGTATTAAAAGTTGTTTAAAGTTTGTGTATCCTCTGTTTATATTTAACAACTTCTATTGTTTAACCCTGTATAAAACTCTATGGTTTGTGTGTGATAAACTTTCTCGTTGGAACAAGCATGAGATCTGTCTTTCTTGACTGTGGGGAAGTAATTCAGCTACCTTTGGAAATTTTATTACAGAAGACATTGAATTTGTGTGATTAACTGTTACTGTGCTGTTCTCTTTCAGACCTGAAACATCAGCCTAACTGGTGATATTTTCACATTTGCTGGTCCAGCTGGTCTTGTTCCATGACAATTATGCTTCTGTTGAATCTACCATTTTGTTTTCTACTTATCAGCTCCCTGTGACAAAGAAGACTTTGAAGCCACAGGAGCTTTATTTTAGCATAATGGGAATATTATAGCTATGACACAATTTTTGTTTTAACAAGGGTAGTTATTTAAAAGACTATAAAAAATGGTCCTTTCAATGAATTGAAATGAATCCTTCCACGTTTCAAAAAGTTCTGTTTATCTAACAAACCTTTATTTCTTCACTTTGCTGTTGTATTATTTAGTGTTTTGTCCTAACTACCAGATTAAGAAGAGAACAAGAACACACAATGCCTCCAGCTGACTTTATATATAATTAAACCTTTGACTCTTTCTTGTAAAGGCCAAATATAGTTGTCTGACAGGGAAGGATAAAATGACTTATAACTGTGACATTGTATTTCAATAATTTAGCAGGCCATGATGACTACAAAACCTCAGACAGTAAAAAGGAACTAATTTATCAACTGAATCTCAACAGGCTATTAAAATTATTAGCAGTCTAGGAGTGAGCAGATGTAATAAAGTATGCAAAATGGGTACTAAACAGTCTCTGTGTAAAAATGAGATACTTTGACTCATACCATTTTCTATTTCTTTGCATATGAATATAATCACTGGAGATGAATTGGCTGACTGAGTCCCATAAAGATTTGTCTCCATCAATCACCCAGTAGAAAATGAGATCTGGTACTGTGGAGGTATATGGGGACCATCCCCTTCCCAAAACAGTGAGGTTTATGTGTTATCCAGACATCTGCCAATAGTATTAAAGGGAGTCGCTCATCCCAAAAATCAGGTTTTAGTTTTTTAAGTTATTCCTAAAGATAATGAAAAACTGGCTATATATTGCATTAACCAAGTATGTGTTCTCTGTGCTGCAATATTATGTAAATGAGCAACCACAAATACTAATTAAGTAACATTCTGCTTTCTGCAGTCTATTTTTGTGGTGTCCAAAACAATATCATGCAGTAATATCCCCTATCATTAAGGGGACCCTTATCAAGCACTCTGAGCTGCAAAAAATAGCATATTAACACAAAGAATGGTGAGAATCTCTGGAATGATTTACCATAGGGGAAATGGCTAGTGCAATGTATAGACCGTTTTAGTGCTCTTTAAGGCGAAACCAGCTTCCTGTTGTGGTGACATGGATGGATAGAAAACATGCACTTTGTTCTGGATGGCTAATAGTTTTTATTGACAATGGGCCCTATGCTAATCCCTGAAAAAGAATTTGTGAGTGCCCTAACTACAGAGTAAACCCTACATTGCTATGCTAATCTCCCATCCCTCAAACATTGCAAACTGTTCTGGGTCATTGCTCCAAGTGAACTTTTTGCACTGACAATAAATTACAAGTTACTCCCTGACACCCAAACCCTATGCTAATAAGATTTTACAGATCACTAGCAAATCAGGGCACTGCCGTAACTGCAAAAAGCAGAAGAAAGATTTACGGGTACCAAAGACCCCTTGCATATGCTTTTAAAACCTTTGCAGAGTCCCCAGTAGCATTTAAAGTAACAGTATAGCACATCAAGCAATACAAAATTATAAAATGTCAACATTATTTGACACTTAGCAATCCGATATCAAAATATATATATTTTTATTGTACCTTTAAATAATATTTTCACATTTTTTTAATATCAAAATATATTACTAAATAAAAAACAATTACTTTATATATATTTCTCTATTCCCTTGCTGTAGCCAGTTGCGGGCAATTGTTCTTGAACTTCCCCATCATCAGGAGATTTACGATGTTCACATTTCCTATTGGCTACTAGGGGCGCCTCATCCGTAAAGTTTGGTTTGGCTGTTCTCTGCACAGATATCTGTTACGGCAACAGAGCGGGATTTATGGATCTGAGCTGAGTGCTGTAATCTGGGGGGTGAATGATTTGAATTAGTGTTGAACGTAGGGAAAAAAAGCTCCGCCAAACTTTTGACTGCATTCCCCTAAGTTAGAGCACCATAGGGCTCTATGACATACATCTTCAGTAACTTGTATTAAAACCCTCTGTCTGGCTACTCTGTGGCACTTCTAAAATATTACAATAGGTAATATTGAGTTGGACCTATATCTATTCAACAACCCTCTATAAGTAAAGTATATATTGCTAAGAAAAGGTCAAATCAATTGGTAAGAGTTTAATAAACATTATTACAAAAAAGGAGAGAGAAAAAGAACACTCTTATAACCAATTCATCCTAAACCCTGGAAGTGTGTAAACACACATTAATAAATATAGATATAAATAGAAGAAGTGCATAAGAATTAACCATTATTAATGACAATTAAAATATATCATTGTTATAAAATGCGGCGATTACAAATTTTGAAATATACGATAGTGTTCTCTGTTATGCACGTCACATCCAATAGATTGTAATATACATCCAATATTCATTATATGGCATTGGTAAGCATACACAAAATTCATATATATATTCACAAATAGAACTGTATAATACAACTTGCAGAATATGGATTAATATTCATACAATAAAATCTACTATTCTTATCCTAGTAATCTACTAGCTAACATAATCTGCTACCTAATGTAAACATGAGCGCCTTCAGCGCTCATTGCAAACCTCTCCCCTCCTCTACTTTCCAGACCTCACAATGAGTGCTTTTGGCGCTCATCGCAGGCCCCGCAGAGAAGCAGCTTCGCCGCTCATTGCAGGTCACGGTATGTGCTGTGTGCATGCGCAAACCCGTCACTTTGAGAGCGTTACAGACAAACTCTCTCACCCCCCGCTCCCTCCCCTATGTCTCTTTCCCCCTCTCTCCCTCCCCTGTGTCTCTTTGCCCCCCTCTCCGTCCCCTGTGTCTCTTCCCCCCCACTCCTGCTCCAGTGTCTCTTTCCCCCCTTTCCCTCCCATGTCACTTTGCCCCCTCTCCCTGCCCTGTGTAATTTTTCCATTTCCCCCCCCAAATCTCTCTACGCAATGAGCGGCTTTCCTGCTCATTGCAGGCCGCGGCATGCACTCCACACATGGTCAAGCCCGTAACTTTGCGAGCCTTACCGACAACAACTATATATATACATAGATATTACAAGCTCTAAATAATTAAAGTTACACAAAATGGATATTCTATTAGTCGTTGAGTTGTAGTCTTAGAGTTGTAGCAGCAATTAAACATACAATATTGTACTTTAAAAGCATGGGAAGGCATGGAAAGACATTAGAATTAATTGCAGAACAGTCTCAAACTCACAAATATGCAATTAAAAAATATTATATAATAATAACATATATCCCAGGACGAAAGGGGTTAATACATGGACTAAAACAGATGATCTAATGCATTTTATAGGGTGCTAGATTGCTTGATTGTGAGCCTGATCGTCAAATATTACTTATTGGCACTAATTAATTCTTAGCCTCTGATTGCAGATTACATGTAACTTCCATGCTTTACTGATGTCATGATGACGGTCTCATTTACTATTGACTGTGTCTAAGAAGTAAATTACAGGCTTGCTCAATTATTGCCAGATTATATGATCATGCCTTCTGAAATCAGACTTAAAAAGGCAGGGTTTACATGTGGAGTCTGTAAGACGTAAATTGCAGGCTTGAATCAATAGAATACATCTAAACATTTAGAGAAAAAAAAACACCTGCAGCCAAAATCATGGGTTAGAGACACTTATGGGCTTCTAATAGAACAGGGCTCCATGACAGTACCTACCTAACCTAAAATACAGTATCTCACAAAAGTGAGTACACCCCCGACATTTTTGTAAATATTTTATTATATCTTTTCATGTGACAACACTGAAGAAATGACACTCTGCTACAATGTAAAGTAGTAAGTGTACAGCCTGTATAACATTGTAAAATTGCTGTCCTCTCAAAATTAATCAACACACAGCCTTTCATGTCTAAACAGTTGGCAACAAAAGTGAGTACACCCAAAAGTGCAAATGTCCAAATTGGGCCCAAAGTGTCAATATGTGTGTGGCCACCATTATTTCCCAGCACTGCCTTAACCCTTATGGGCATGGAGTTCACCAGAGCTTCACAGGTTGTCACTGGAGTCCTCTTCAACTCCTCCATGATGACATCAAGGAGCTGCTGGATGTTAGAGACCTTGCACTCCCCCACCTTCCATTTGAGGATGCCCCACAGATGCTTAATAGGGTTTAGGTCTGGTAACATTCTTGGCCAGTCCACCACCTTTACCTTCAGCTTCTTTAGCAATGGAGTGATCGTCTTGGAGGTGTGTTTGGGGTTGTTATCATGTTGGAATACTGTCCTGTGGCCCAGTCTCCGAAGGGAGGGGATCATGCTTTGCTTCAGTATGTCACAGTGCATGCTGACATTCATAGTTCCCTCAATGAACTGTGGCTCCCCAGTGCCTGTAGCACTCATGCAGGCCCATACCAAACATATATACACATGTGTCTATATATATCTGTCTATGTGTATAAAGGTTTTCTATAATATGTTGTGTTGATTCCCCCTATATGTATTTACATGATGATGTCAGATTATGTCTCCATTCTCTCTGCTTCGCTGTTTACGTTCAAACTGAGGGTTTCATCTCATATTTTTTTTTATAAGTTCCACACCTCACAATGTTTTTTTCTAAGTCCCGCGTTCCTCAACCTAAGACAATCCTGTGTTCCCTAACTGCTTGGATGCTAAGTCCCACGTGTTTCAATGCCTTTGGCCCTCATCGGCTAACTGCTCCGAGCTTGGAAGACTTCTGTGCTCCCCCCCCCCCCATTGCTACGTCAGGCTCGCAAGCGTGACGACGATTCCCAGATTTACAACTATTATATGTTATATACACATCCACCATACCTTAACCTAGGATGTGTATAATAAAGGTTGTTCTATATAAATATATATACATGAAAAAAAGATATCTGGAAGATATATATATATATATATATATATATATATGCGTCAGAATCCATAGTGAAGAAAATAGCTGCCCTGGTCCTGTACAATTATTGGAGTGGATTTTATGACACCTTGCAGGGGACTCATAGACTGTTACAGAATGTTATCAGTTTAGGTTTAAAAATACATCCATTGGACTTGGTATGAAGTACAACAGCAATTAAAACAGTTCCTTATTTTTAGAATGCTGAGCCAGAGTTCATATTTTTAAATGCTTAGCGACATCAGTGGTCTTGGTGAAGCGATGAAAAGAATCTGAAAGGTCTGCTGGGTAGGTTTGGCTGCAAAAGCCTTATCAAGCCCGACTGAAGAAAGCAAATCGTAACATATACATATCTTAGTCACATATATAAACAACTGTGCATTGATAACGTGTATTTGGCACAAATCCCAAAGTGCAAGAGTCTGTGTGGCAAAAAGGATTAATGGAAAATCAAAAATTCTCAAAAATAATAAGAATGATTTGTTACATCTACTAGAGTAACATGTAGATATTAGACTGCAATAAGCATAATCAGATGAAGACATATCTCATCTGTCCTCACCTCATGAGCATAGCACATACATTATGTCATCATCTGCTGAGTTACACAGATGCATCAAATAATGGATTGTGTAATCCAATTCAATCACACACATAAAGTGTATTAATAGATGTAGAAACAGAATAATGCAAAGAGATTTTAAAAGCTAAAAAAGGAGCAAGAGGAGGATAAATCTTTAGCAAAATATTTGGCCTCAGTATATATAGTCACACTGTAAAAGTAAAACACATATTGTTTTAATTCATCTACAAGCAGTAGTAACCAGACATGACCAATAGCCATGATGTGGGCTTTCACAATGAAGGCTTAGCTATGAACACAAAATAAACATTTAAACTTACCTTGAAGTTGGCAAAATGTCTTGTAATTTCTGACAGTTGAAAATCATAGTAGACACCCCCTTGATTTTACTTCCCTGCCCATAACTTTGTAAGAACACTGAACTTTTCTATATGATACATCTTTTTTGGATAATGACTGCCTGTTGCTTACCAAACATTTGAAACACAGGATACTTATATGTACACCTTTAAGTGTTTTTTTCTTTTTTGAAAAAAGAAAATGCAGACCATTGTTTCCTCCTCTTCTCCTTTTAATTACTGAGCCACTATGCCTTCTCCCTCGCCATGAAGAGAATGGGTTGCAGGGAGTGGTGTGTCTTCTGGTGGTGGCTGGGTAGGCACTGGTGTTCTAGGCATATAGGGAGAGGAGGAGGGGCCAGTCATGGCTTCAGTAAGTTGTTGCAAATGATTGTCCAATGAAATCATCCAATGTGTTCCTCAAAGCACTCTGGTTATGCATTTAATTGAACCACATTTGTTGGAACCGCTCCATTTGCAGGTTGCGCCTTCTCCTCTCCCTATTTGCACTCCTGAACATGTCATTGGCTGTGGTGATCTCCGCTCTCAGGAGGATGGATGTCTGGTGGATTGCCAATGTAACAAAATGGGTTGCAGTGAGGAGTCAACATTTGCAGTGGCTTCTGTTACTATGCTTTTCTTCCTCTGAGTATCCTGACATATGCCAGGCATACACGTGGCTACAGAAGGCAGAGGTGGTGGCATTTGCACAGTGGGGGGGGGGGGTGCTGTGAATGGTGGTGAGCCTTTTGGATGTTGCATCATGGGGGTTGTTGGAAGAGACCTTTGGCTGCTCCTGTATGAGAGCCCAGAGGGAGTAAGCACTTTCTGGCCAAGTCCAGCTGTGTGGCTAAAGCAGATGTTGAACTGCTTCCTGTTCCACCTCTTCAAATGTTCCACAGCGGTGGCAGTGTAATACGTTTCATCAGCATCCTCCTCCTGCTCCTCGCCAGGAGTTAATGCTACGGCCTGTGTTAAGGGGGCTGATGTTGACTTCCTGGGTTCTGAAATGAGAATCTATGTGTGTCTGGAGTAGATGTATGTGTATATTATGGTATGATAATTTATGAGATATTAAAATTGTTGGGTGCTTGGATCCTGCATATCCAAGAGACCTGGTAGTCCCACCATGACAGCAGGTGAAAACATATCTTTAGCTTCCTCTCCCACTGATTGTATTGTATGTTGACTGGGGGGGGGGCACCACTGGTGGCTCTGGCTGCCCTCAACTTAGAGCACCTGATTTACATAAAGCAGTTACACTGTATTAACATAAATTTGTCATTTCTGAAAATGTTTCAGAAGTCATACATTTTATATAGTGAAATGATTTATTTCCTAAAAATGTCCAAGCTATATATTACAAATTAAGACTATCCATGAGTAGTGAATTACAATTAGATAAAAAAAATACAGATTTTCGGTTTATTGATAGCAAAGTGTAGCTGTCTTAAAGGAACTCTGAACTCATAGATTCTCCTCTGCATCATCAAATGGAGCAGTAAAAGCGGTAAAACCTTACTCACTTAAAGTTATTTTTTACTGTTTTATAATTGTTTTTAAAGCTACAGATTCTAGCTTTTAAATCACTCCAACAGTTTGCTAACCTTGAGTGTTATTTTCAGATCAGTGGCACCAGCCAATAAAACAATTGTTTTATTGGAAAAACTGCTGGAAATAACATAAATTTCAAGCCACAATCTAATATATTCTTTTTATTGCAATAATACATCTCAGCTTTTTTCCTTTTAAGTTAGTATGTCTCGAGAAACGAAAGGAAACATTTTTCCTCAGCAACAGAGAGTTCTGCATCAGGGATACTCTGAAGACAGAAGAATGTTAGAAGTGCTGGATTGACAGATACACAAAAGTAAATGCAATTATCTTGTCTTTTACACTGCTGACTGCTTTGTACTTAAAGACAGATAGCAGCTACAACTGGGTAGAAATAGCAAAGAAGAAGTAATTGATTTAAATAAGAAATGCAGGACTATGTCACATCTGTTTAAGGGTGGCTTCCCAAAGTATTTAATGACCTTGGTAATGTTATTGTAATAAAATTCAAGCCCTGTGATATTGTTATGCGAATTCAACGGGCTTAAAACATTACTTGTTATGTCTCCCAATTGATACCTTGTTCTTGGAAATGTCCCTGCCAGTCAAGACAGGCAAACACTGACATATTTAGATAAAGGTTCATGGGGTTTAAGTTAGAAGTAACTGTTTTGCAAGTTATAGTCTGAGTTATAATATACAGACTTTGCTACTTACAAGAGTTGGATCCTACTCCTACTTTTTCGGAATTTTAACTGAAACAAAAATGTGTGGAGGACTCACTCTGTACACAAGGCATCACGACCATACAACTCTCCCTACAGAATTTGTTTTCAAATTCTTATTCCCTTTTGTAACCCTATGATAAATTGTAAAATGTGCTATATGTAAAAGAAACACTCTATTGTTCCAGGCCACATGTATTAAAAATTATTATTATTATTAACTTTAAATTTGTAACACGTGAACATATTCCATAGCGCTGTACAGGGGATAAGAACAGAGACAAATACAATATTAGCAACTGCAGAAATGAAGGGCCCTGTTTTAACCTTTGAATCTTGTAGAAAGTGCTTTTTTTGAAAGCACCCTATAAGAATAGAAACGTGCTACTTAAAATCTAAAGGGAATGGTAGAGGCAGAAACCTGGAAAAGAATAACAGATAAGGAAATTAAGGGTCAGGAAGTAAGAGAAAAGTTGCATAGGTAGGAAGGTGTGCAAAGTTAGAAGGGTTTTTTCAATTAGTAGGAA